>APFE031386319.1:3001-80456 GCA_000404065.3 Pinus taeda
TAATAATAATATTAATAATAATCTTCCTTTGCACTGGCCCATAAAAACTAACCACATATTTTCCTTATTTGGCCAAGGATTCCTTTAGGAACCCAAGTTAGAGCAATCCAATACTCTAGAATTGAAATTAGAATAGATTTTATCATAATTATCTTCTAACTCTCGAGAGCCAATTATAACTCCAATGTTTAATTCTCTTCTCAATTTTGGCCACCATCCACATCCAGTAATGTTTTTTATAGGAGTTTGGCTTGAGATGGAAACCCAAGTATTTGAATCTATCCTTCATAGGCTTTGCTTCGAAGGGAATATAAGTATGAATCCTGCAAATATCAGGCATAGAGAAAGCCTCATGAATAATGGACGTTTTGTTTTTTTTTATGCACATACTTGTAGCATTTAAGAACGGGTCTAGTGATGCTTTCAGATGTTGCATATCACCTCTATAACCATCACTAAAAATAAGAATATCGTTAACAAATAGTAGGTATGATACAAAGAGGTTTGTGGCTACTTCAATCCCTTTCAAGTCTCCTCTACGCTTTGCTGAGATAATTAATTGACTCAAACCTTCAGCTGCTAAGAGAAAAAGAAGAGGTGATAGGGGGCATCCATGTCTAATCCCCCTCTGACTGTGAAAAAGGGGGGATGTTGCTCCATTTATAAGGACAACAAAGTTGACATTTGTAATGCATCACATATTCCAGTTGATGAACCCAATTTCAAACCCCAGGTGAGTCAGCAATAGAGGAAGATAAATTCAACTTATTATGTCATAAGCCTCTGATAATTCAATTTTGACTATCAACACTCTCCTCCTATTTTTCTTAATAATGTGCATAGTTTCCTTGGATACCCCTATAACTTCATGGATTTGTCTACCATCTCGAAAGGAAAATTGCTCTGAGTGGTTTTAATCGAACAACGATGATCTTAGAAATTATTTTGTATATATAGTTGCAAAGAGACATTGGTCTGAAATCCTCAAAGGATTTTGGGTCGTTATTTTTGGGAATTAGGGCTAGGAAGGTAGCTTTAAAAGGGTCAAAAACGTTGCCTTTTACTCTGGATTCATCCACCACCAAATTGAACTCCTCTCCCAGGCTCTCAAATAAATGTTGAAATAATTCCACCGTCCAACCATCCGACCTTGGAATCTTATATTTCTACATGGATTTTAGAAATCCTTCAACTTCCCCTTTAGTGACAAGAGCCCAAAGCATTTCATTTTTCTCCTCCCCTACATATCTCAAAAAAATTTGGGCAACATGGATGACTTCTGCAATCGTGTCTTGCTTAGGTTCTCTAAACAATTATTTAAAATGATCTCTTTTGAGAGATACAAGGTTAGGATGGGATTTTTCTATGCTCCTGTCCTCTTTTTTCATTTCCTAGATTGTGTTTGTGTTTTTCCTTCCTCTAGCATAATTTTGGAAAAAAAATTGAGTTTTTGCCCCCCTAATACTAGCCAAATAGCTATGCTTTTAAGTCTCCACAAATCTTCTTTGTCATTCAGTATCTTTCTCTTTGATATTTCCAAACACTTTATCATTTCCTTTGTTTCTTAAGTCTCATAACCCTCACCTTCCGGGCCTTCCAACTTTTAAAGTGATTCCTCGGTTATTTTTAATTTAACATCTTCCTTTAGAATTTTTTTCCTTTTCCCATAGAATGGTATCTTGTTTCATTCTTTTGAGATTTTCCATAAACTGGTGCGCATAGGATTGATTTCGGTTGGGAACTAAAGGGACCCATGTCCTTTTACCAATTCATTGAAACTAGTTTCTTTGATCCAGGTTGGATTAAATTTGAATGGGGATCCAAGTTTCCTACTGGTCCCCTTCAACTCCAAAAAAATGGTAAAATGATCCAAATCAGCCCCACTTCCAACCCACTATCTGAAAAGACAAATATTGTTAACAAACTTTCATTTAACATAAACTGATCTAGTCTTTTTGCCACCTTGGCTTCACCTGACCGTCTATTTCTCTAGGTTGGTCTAGTTTTCACAAGGTTGACATATATAAGTTTACATTCCATCAGTTTATTTGAAAATAAGTCTGTCAGGGGATCGACTTGAGCTTAGGGCCCCTAGGTGTTGGACACTCCCAAAGAGAAACTGAAATCCCCTTCCACAACCACATTTGGGACTTTCATGAAGGATTTTGATAAAAGAGAGTTCCAGAAAACCCCACTATGATGACACGATCCATATATATTGGTGAAATTTAGGTCCATATAGAGATCCGATGAATAAACTTAGGCTCTAAACACCATTTTTGAGCTCCAAGAATTTATAAGACGAAGGTTGTTTTTTCTAAAACCCATGGCTAGACCCCCAAACCTTCCCTTCACATCAGATACCAAAACATACCATCCTCGCAACAACACTTTGAGGTATGCCAAGACAAGCTCGCCAATACCCAGAGTTTCTTGGAGAATAATTACATCAGGATAAGAATTTATAAATAAGTATTTCAATTCTAACTTATTATGGGTGCTAGAAAGCCCTCTCCATTTGAAAGATAAAATAATCATTGGTTAACCACTACAAGGGATTGTGTCGCTCTAAATGCCCCTTTCAAGGAAAGTTGTTTACCATTTGCAATGTCCAATTTTGGTTTTAATTGGGCCTTTGATATATTATAATTCCTACCACAGGTCTTCCCAAGATTTTATGGATCATGAATAGAACCCAGAACTCCTAAGGAGGCTAAGAGGGATTTCTTCTTGTCTCGAGGGCGTAGGTTGCAGTGAGGGATCAAGGAGAGAGGAACAAATGAGATTAACAGAGTCGGATCAGACGAAATTGATAGAGATATTTTTAGGGATAAGATAGAAGTTATTAGACTATCTAACCCACAAGATAAATTAAAACCATGATGAATATTAGAAGATAAAGGCCTAGAGGGGCTAGGCCCTGTATAATTATCAAGAAATGACAGAACAAATGTGGACACAAAGGAAAGGGTAGGAGGAAGAGTACACACACATAGGGGAGGAGTATCAATAATTTGGCTCTCATTGCGAACCATTGGTCCCAACTTGGCCACCACTATTTCATGGCATTTTTGGTCCAAAATTGTGACTGCTTCAACCTCCATTGGTTTTAGGCCCACATCCCCTTAATCCCCAACATCAATATTATGAATTTGATCTTCCTCCTCTATGGTTTTTGGTCCATCATCTATGAGAACTCCCCTCTGCCTTCTTCTCCTCTGAAAACCCATTGGGTAGTATCTCACCAAGTGTCCATGTTTATGGCATCAATGGCAACGAAATGAAAATTCCTCATAATATATGTTCTAAGAGTGTGTATAACCTTGGAGGTGGAGAAAAAAAATCCGCTAAACCCTCATTTGGATCAAGCTTTACCACTAATCTGGCGACATTCCTACACCTCGTTTCTCTGAATGACAAATTAGCTTCAAGGAAAAACCCTAATTTGTTCCCTATTGCCTTAAACACATCTCCCATCCATAGTTGAGGGGGTAGGGCTGGAAGCTGAACCCAGACTAGAATTTCCTCAAGATTTTCTCTTTCAACATCAAATAGTGCATCCATTATTTGAGAGGTATTGGTGAGATCCCAAAACAACTGTTCCTTTCAAGGACCCATTCAAGTTCTTCATTCTTACTAAATTTAACCATAAACCAACCTCATGCCAAGGTGATTACCCCTGAATCATATTTAGGTGCCTCCTTCCAGGTCTCAGAGATCCATTCTGAGATATAGTTGTCCAAATAATGTATACCTTTTTCCCTTCCAACAATAATTAGGTCTGAGGCTTCCATTGCCTCATCTATATGAATATCAACGTCGAGGACCAAGTTTAGATTTTCATCCTTATTTCTTATGAATTTCCCTTTCTTCCTTTCAATCCCACAGACTATCTTCTCCTCTGAACTATAGCTTCATATTTTAATTTCTCCCTCAAAAAAAGTTTCGAGACTTCAGGAGTTTTCCCTAGGAGAACATTTGTTCTGCCTTCTTGCAAAAAAACAAACCCTTTGTATGCATACTGCCCCATTGTTCCTGCCTGAAAAGCCAAATCCCCCACCAATGCCTCCAACAGACCGAAACCCACCCCTTTCGCCATTTCCTTCCTAGTAAAACCCTAGGGATTTTCAAAACCTTGTGCCTTCTCTACCTCAACCAATGGTTTTTGGGTAGCTCCGGGTTTCTGCACACGATTTTCCAGGGCCTCTCCACTAACCCACTTCAACGAGAAAGTTATCGCAAGGGCTCTCTTAACTCTCTGAGTTGCACCGTTGTCTTTAGCTTATACATGTTGGATTAAACAATATTTGAGCCCCTCATTGACCCATTTCCTACAGCTAAGCACTATGTATTCAAGATCACCCATGTATGAAACTGAACCAAAAAATTATGCAACGTTTTTTGGCTTACCAGAAATTCCGCCTACTATTTTGGAAAGAGCTCAGATGATTTCTCTGAACTGCCTGATTCTCCTTTAAAATTGTGTCCATATCCCATTGTGCTACAATGAAGGAATAAGTGTTTCCTAGCTTCGAAAACCCTAAACCACCATCAACTTTCCACTCTATCTCCGAGAGTCCCATGTTGCCAGCTAGAGATCAAGCTGGTAATATTACTTTGTCCAGATTTTGATTTTGATAGGATATCATCTGGCTTAGGTTTCAGATCAAGGAAGTCATGCAGGCTGATCATGTTCATTATGGATGAATGTAGCTGGGGAAACCATAACTGACTTACTAGGTAACCCGGTAAATCCCCTAAACAATAATGGTTATGGCCGCAAGAAAAAACTCCACCTTGTCATTTGCTTAGATAAAACCCAAGCGACTACCTGCATGCACCATGTAATGTAAAACTGTTGTCAAATGTAGCCCATCTATTGATTGAGACCTGACATTCGAATTCCATCCGTGGAGCTAGGGCTACCTCCTAGCTGCAATCCATAAGTCTGCCATATTGTAACCTTGGTTCCGGTGAAGGTTGTTATTCACTCGTATTTAATAAAAAATGTTTGGGATGATAAATAACTCCCTAGAAATATTTGTACCTACCATTGAGTGGAAAATTAAAGAAGTCGATGAGTATGACAAATGCATAATGGGAGATTCTTGACGGAGAGGCACTAGGAACAATACGAGTGTTTCTGGCAACATCAGTGGCATTCAAAATTTTAAATAAAATGAAAACAAAAGGTTTAATGACGACATTGGCCAAACTATGTGAAAAAACCTCGAACTCAAATAAGGTATTTGTTATGAAGTGTCTATTTAATATGAAGATGTTAGAAAGTGGATTTGTTGCTAATCATTTAAATGAATTTGACACAGTTACCGGTCAATTAATTTCTGTAGGAAATTTTGATGATGAAGTTAGGGCTCTATTATTTCTGTGCTCATTTCTAGAAAGTTTGAATGGTATGGTTATGGATATTAGTAACTTTGTCTCTAGATCTAGTACTTTAGATTTTGATTATGTTGTTGGTGCCATCCTTAGCGAGGAATGCGACAAAAAATCTCCAGTCAGATATCAGGTAGTGGTTTGACTATAGAGACTAGGGGAAGAAAAGTGGAAAGAGGAAGGAGCCCAAGAAATCGTAGTAAGTCAAGAAATTGAAAATCCAAATCCATATCAGGGATAGTGTGCTGGAAATGTGGGAAGAAAGGACACTTGAAGAAAGACTGCAAATCTTGGAAGGGAAAAGGAGACAGACAACAAGAGAACAATCATGAGGTGAATGTGATAAGTGATGTGTGAAAAATTCTTTGATTCTCTCATAGAGAATATTATTGATGCCTACGTGGTAGATCCAAGGACCTCATTCCATGCCACACCTGATAGGAAACATTTTCATGAATATGTTCAAGGATATTTTGGACAAGTTCATCTGGGTGATGATAAGACCTATAAAATCATTAGAATGGGTAATGATTTATAAAAAAATATAATGGAAACCAATGGTTGTTAAAGGAGGTAAGTCATGTTCCAAATTTGAAGAAAAAAATTAATAATTAATTAATTAATTAATAAATTAAATTAAAATAAAATTAAAATAAATAAATAAAATAAATAAATAAAATTAAAATAAAAAAAATAAAATAAAAATAAAATAAAATAATAAAATAATAAATAAAATATAAAATAATAAATAAATAAAATAAATAAATAAAAAAAAAAATAAAAAAAAATAAATAAAATAAAAAAACAAAAAATAAAAATAAATAAAAAAAAATAAAAAATAAAAAATAAAAAAAAAATAAAAAAAATAAAATAAATAAAATAAAATAAATAAACATAAAATAAATATAAAATAAAAATAAATAAAATAAATAATAAATAATTTTAAATTTCAATAGGGCAGTTAGGTGGTGAAGGCTGTATAACTACTTTTACAGACAAAACCTGGAAGGTAGCTAAAGGAGCCCTAGTAATAGGAAAAAGGAGAAAAGGTTGATACATTGTATTTATGCAATGGAATTTCTAGTTATGTTAATTCTTTAACCTCCATAGGATCATATACGACATTGTGGCATTATAGGCTCGGGCACATGAGTGAGAAGGGGATGCAAATTCTTCACTCAAGAATTTTTTTGCCAGGTTCGAAGCATGTTGATTTGGATTTCCGTGAGAATTATGTTTATGGAAAGTAGAATAGAGTCATATTTATCAAATTTGGGAAAGAAAATAAGAGTGAAAATTATATCTTGTGCATACAAATGTATGACCTTCACAGGTGTCATCTCTTGGTGGATATTGCTATTATGTTACTTTTATTGATGATGCAAGTAGGAAAACCTGGATTTATTGTATTTAAAATAAATCTAATGTATTTTATACTTTCAAGAAATGGAAATCTTTGGTTGAGAATGAGACATGAAAGAAGTTGTAGTGTCTCAGATTAGACAATGGAGGTGAATACTGCAAAAAAAAGTTTGACAACTATTGTTCAAAGCATGGAATTCATAGAGAGAATATAGTCAAGGAACACCACAGGAAAATGGTGCATTAGAAAGGATGAATAAGACAATCATGAAGCGTGCAAGGTGCATGAGATTACATGCAAGATTGCCTTTACAACATTGAGAAAATGTTATAGATATTAATTTTTATCTAATAAACATAAGGCCTTCAAGTTCCTTTTATGGTGGTATTCCATAGGAGTCATGGATAGGTAAAAAGGTAAACTACTATTTTTAAATACCTTTGATTGTGAAGCATGTTGTCACCTATTACACCTTTTTTTTTTACAATTGTGTCAAATGGTGGCCAAAAAGGGAGAGCCTAAGTGCAAACAGGTCAAAGAGGAGAACAAATATCACAAGCTGAAATCATGAGGAGGAGGCCGAAATCAAAAGCCCAAGTCTCAAGGCACAAAAGAGAAATCTAAAATATAAAGAGGAGTATTGAAATTCAGGACTCTCATTGGAGCTTGATATCAAGAAGGCTAAAAGGAAGGCACATCAGAGGTCAATTTTTCAGAGCATTTGAACTTAATTGTAATTCCTTTTTGAAAAACATCTGATGAAGAGGAGCTCCAATTTGGGGTTGGAACTTGGTTTTAAAATGTTCCAAAGGACAAAGGGGCCCAAAACATGACGAGACCTCAGAGCATATGTCATCAGAACATTGGAGTTTCAGAACTCCTTAACAAATACACATTTTTGGAAAGCACTAAAATCTTGGAGGAAAGGGAAATACAAAGGAGACTTTTGAAAATCCAAAGACCCTAGGGACCTTTCTATCCTCTAAGGAGGACACCTGGAAGCTGGTGATTCATCTCGAAAATAAGACATGGATGATGGTGTCAGCATGATGTGGTAGCATGGGGACACATGGCAGTAAGTTTTGGCATTTTTAAGGGAATATAGGGGAAAATATGGGTGACACGTGTCACCACCTAAGAGGTGCCACGTGGAGATGAGGATGTCAGTATGGTATCACTTTAGAGGTTTGAATTTCAAAGGAAGAGGTCATTGGAACTTTGTTTTAATTAGTCTTTGAAAAACTTTTTATGAGAGGGGCTTTCATATTTGCTAGCACCTGATCATGGAAAACCAAAGGGACCAAGGGCACATCACTGAATCGAGCACCTAAGTGCTAAGATGGAATTTCAAAGGACGGTGGCTTCGAAACTCTTTTAATTCCTTTTTGAATATCTTCTGATGAAGAGGGGATTTGATACATGATGGAACTTGGTCACAAAGATCTAAAATAACTAAGGGCTTGGACCAAGGCCAAGCACCCTTTCTCCCTCCTCAAAACTAGACACATGGTAGTCGATAGTTGGTTCTGAGAAGATGATAGTGTAGATTACGTCAACATGACGTGAAGGGACAAGGAAACGTGGTAGGTGATTTCATCATTTTGGAGGGCCTAAAGGGACAAATCCGGGCGACACATGTCACTACCGAGGAGGCGCCATGTGGAGATGAGGACTTTATTACTATGTCACTTCAGAGGTTTGAATTTCAAAGGAAGAGGCTATAGTAACTCTACTTTAATTTACATTCAAAAAATATTCCAATGGGAGGGGCTTCGATGTATGCTGACACTTGGTCACGAAAACTCAAAACAATCGAGGGTGTAGAACTAGATAGAGTACCCAGGTGCTAAGATATAATTTCAAAGGATGGTCATCATCGAGACTTAATTTTAATTCTTATTAGAAGAACATCCAATATAGGGATCTCCAATCATGTGGCTTTTGGTCACAAAGACCTAAAAGAACTAAGGGCGCAAAGCTGGGGCCGAACACCGAGAGTTGTGAGCCCATCAAAAGTGGGATTTTTCATAACCCAAATGTTAATTCCATTTTGGAAACTTTTGATGGTGAAGGGGCTTCGAAATCATGTGGCATTTGATCACGAATAATCAAGAGAACCAAGGGCGTAGAGCTGGGGCTGAGCACTAGGTGCTATGATTTCATCGGAAGTAGGAGTTTTCGTAACTCCAATGTTAATTCTTAAATTGAAAACTTCCTTTGAAGAGGGATTCCGACGTTCAATGACACATCGCCATGGAAGCTATACAAAACCCAGATTCAAGGGAAGATTTAGCGCTTAAGTGCTATGGGCCATATCGTGGATGTGAATATCATAACTCATGTGTAAATTATAATTAAAAAAAGTTTCGATAGTGAAAAGGACTTTGATATGTGGTGGCACATGGTTTGAGTTACGGAGAAAGAGGCTATCATAACTTTCTTTTAGTTTACATTCAAAAATATTTAGATGAGAGGGGTTTCAATGTATACTGACACTTGGTCACGAAAACTCAAAACAATCGAGGGTGTAGAACTAGACAGAGCACCCAGGTGCTAAGATATAATTTCAAAGGATGGTCATCATCGAGACTTGATTTTAATTCTTATTGGAAGAACATCCAATATAGGGAACTCCGAAATCATGTGGCTTTTGGTCATAAAGACCTAAAAGAACTAAGGGCCCAGAGCTGGGGCCGAGCACTGAGAGCTATGAGCCCATCGGAAGTAGGAGTTTTCGTAACCCAAATCTTAATTCCATTTTGGAAACTTTTGATGGTGAATGGGCTCCGAAATCATGTGGCAATCAATCACGAATAATCAAGAGAACCAAGGGTGTAGAGCTGGGGTCGAGCACCAAGAGCTATGAGTTCATCGGAAGTAGGAGTTTTCGTAAATCCGATGTTAATTCTTAAATTGAAAACTTCCTTTGAAGAGGGATTTCGATGTTGAATGGTACATCGTCATGGGAGCTCCACAAAACCTAGAGTCAAGGGCAAGGATAATTTTAGGGGCGAATGTTCGCCCTTTGGCGAAATTAAGGGGTTTTAAATTTTTAGTGGGCGAATATTTTGTATCATAGTACATTTTTACAAATCACCTCAAATAGCCCACCTTTTATTAAGGGAGAGGGTAAAAAAGGTAAATTTAGCCCTTGAAATTAGGAGTTAGAACCTTCCATTCGCCCATTTTCAAGAATAGGTTTTATTTAAGTGAATCCATTCGCCCATTTTCCAGAATAGGTTTTATTTAAGTGAATCCTATGGGCCAAATACCATATTTATAAAAGAGGTATGGTGAATATAAAAATATAAATAAATGAGAGGTATGGTAAATAAATAAAACATTTTTTATATTTACTCCATAAGTCACCTTATATACATGTAATGGTGTAAACAAATAAAAATATAAGTAAAGTGGAGGTATGGTAAATAAATAAAACGTCTTTTTATACTTACTCAAAAGGTATGGTAAATAAATAAAAATATAAATAAACTGACGTATGGTAAATAAATAAAACTTCTTTTTATATTTAGTCCATAACCCTCGTTCTATTTATGAAGGCTCAAGAAAGAAGTTTTATTTAAGTGAATCCTATGGGCCAAATACCATATTTGTAAAAGAGGTATGGTAAATTAATAAAAATATAAATAAACGAGAGGTATGGTAAACAAATAAAGCATTTTTTTATATTTACTCCATAAGTCACCTTATATTTACGAACACTCAAAAAATGTATTATATTTAGGTGAAACCTATGGGCAAAATACTATGGGACAAATACCATGGACTAGATTGTTATTAATACCATGCAAAAACGTATTATTAACCCTAATATTAGTATTAATAAAAATAAAAATGGCACATGGTATTGACCCATGGTATTCACCTGGAATGTAGCCTATTCAAATGGGGGAATTAAACCAGCATAGATCCATCTTTACTCTGGATCTACTAACCCCCGAGAGGTATCAAATATCGTGATATGCAAACTAGCATATAGTGAAAAATATTTGATCCGATCAAGAGTAAAAATGGATGTTGTAATTTAATGTATGTTAAACATTTTAGCTTGGTTAAAATAAAAATAAAATAAAAATCAACTATTAATTTTTATAAATTACTAATATTAATTTTTAAGCTCCAGGCTTATGATAACCCATGGTATTCATTTGAGCATAGGCTATTTAAAGGGGAAATTCTATCTTAGATCCATCTTAATTCCGGGTCTACTAAGTGCTCAGAGGGATAAATAGATTTCATCTCCCTAAGAGTGGTAGACGTGGAGTTAAGATGGATATAGGTTGGTTTTTATGATAATGAAGATATTAAATAGACTTAGGAAATTATATTGTAAAAACATGTTAAGGTGAATGGTTAAAGCATAGACATTGGACAAGTATATTTGTATACTTCTGTTTTAATCTGAACAAATCTAGGGCTAAAAAGAATGGATTGACTGCACTAGTCAAATTTCTATAACTTTCCAACATATGCTGGAGTAAACAGATTGTAATTTGGGTAATTTTTCTAATTGCAAATGGGAACATACTTTTGTATTGGTAGGGTGGTTACGAGATCCCTAGAAGTGGAGTAAACATATTGTAATTTGGGTAATTTTTCTAATTGCAAATAGGAACATACTTGTGTATTGGCAGGGTGGTTATGACTAGAAGTGGAGTAAACATATTGTAATTTGGGTAATTTTTCTAATTGCAAACAGGAACATACTTGTGTATTGGCAGGGGGGTTATGAGGTCCCTAGAAGTGATGAATTTGATTTTTTCTTGGTTTTATATATAGTATTAGGTTTTTTCTCATGCTTTGAGAATGGCACGGGTGAATTTTATCTTACACCCACTAGATTATCGATATGTAATTTCGGTAATTTTGATTTCAAAAGATATTTTAAGGAAATGCAATGATTTCATTTGTGTATTCAATAAACACAATATTTTATAGTTGAGTAAAATATTCGCCATGCTTTCGCCAAAAAATTATATATACATATCATATTATTGATAAAATCGCCTTCCATTTTTCCTATATACCATGGAGATTTGCCCATTTATTATTCATGTAAATTTAGGGGGGGTTCTTAAAATTTTCCCTGAGCTTCAACTTTACTTTTCCACGACCAAGGATTCTAGCCTTCCTATGATCCCCTAAGAAGACATCACCACCATCGTATTTCTCATACTCGTAGAACCACTCTCTATGGGGAGTAAAGTGAAAGGATGCACCTGAATCGATAAACCTTGCCTCATGATCTACATGTGTACTTGAAGAAGCCAAGTACACATCCCCACCTTCATCTGAGGTGGTTTTTGCCTCTACAGAAGGAGCATCATCAGATCCCTTTCCTTTGTCATCATCTTTAGATTTACAGCCCCTTTTGTAGTGCCCTTTCTTTTCGCATTTCCAGAAAACCACCTTTACAGGTTTTCCTGGAGATTTATATCTCCCTCTAGATTTATATCTCTCACTCGATGACTTATCTATGTTTCTGTTCTGGGACCGACCTCATACAGACAAGGCATCACCATTCTGTCTCTCATATTTTTCTATCTCATCTCCTCCATCAGCAAGGATGAGACTATTTCCTCAAACTGCAAGGAAATTTCATTGCTACCTATTGCAATAACCAAATTATCCTACGAATCTGGTAGAGAACACAACAAACTGATGCACTTATCTTCATATGAAATTTTAATATCAACAGATATAATTGACTTACCATAGTATTAAATGCGTTCAGATGCTATGTCACCGAGCCTCCATCTTTCATCCTCAGTTATACATCTTTTTCATAGGAACAGTTTATTCACCAGAGACTTAGATTGGTACAAAGTCCCTAGCTTGTACCACAAAGCCTTAGTTTTAGCTTCCCCTGATACATTCGACAATACTGAATCTGAGACACAAAATCATATTATGCTCTTTGCCTTCCAATCCAGCTTCTTCTATTCTTCAGTAGACACTCTCATTGGTTTAGTACCTATATCTACCACGATCCAATGATCTTTATCCACCAAAAGATCCTCCATCTTGAGTTTCGACAACTCAAAACTCTGACCATTAAATTTCTTGATCTCTATCTTTCCACTACTCGCCATCTTCTTTCACCACCAGAATTGATCTCATAGATCTTCCACTGAATAGGGTCTACCACAGGCTGAGCAAAATCCCTCAACAACAAACGCATACCCTTGAAGCCAAAACAAATCTGATACCAAATGTAGGTTTTAATCCTGTACAAAAATTACCTGCATAAGAATTCTAAAACACATAAAATAAACAGTGTGAGAGCATAACAGATAAAACACATATACATAGAGATTTTCCCTTGGATCCAAAAACTGAGACTACAAGCTTGATTTTTCATTATATTCCTTTCAATGTTACAATACATATTTATACATGCTGAAGCATCCAATACCATGGACCGAAAACCATCACGTCCAAAACCATGCACAAAACCATAGGTAGGGTTGCTCAACCTAAAATAGCGTCCAAAAAAAAAATCCCCAAGGTGCTACTCCGGACCCCAGAGAGGGGGGCTAATCGTCCCCCTCAAACCCCCTGTACAAGGGGGGCTGTCGCTCCCCCTATGACCGCCCCCACTGTGCAATTGGCGAAACAAAGGGGGGGCTCTACCCCCCTGTAAACTACGTGGGCTAGTCGTGGAAAGAATATAATACAACCCAACATGCGAAGATCTGGAAGTTGATTAAGTAAATTACTGTAATTATCTATTTTAGAAGGGTTAAAGTTTGCAGAGATAGAAATAAACCCTAGGACCATAGGAACCTATCACACAGGCCTCTGGAGACAGAAACCTGGTTCTTCCATCCCCTAATACTGCTTCGGTGAGACTGTAGTCTACACCATGTGGGTTGTTTCCAAAAGGGCCAGGAGTTAGGGTTTTGTTGGTTGGTGCCGATAACTTTGGACCTAGGTCATGCCCCATCAAACCAACAAATGGTTTCGTTGCTGGGACTAAGATCTTGCTAAAGGGATGTGTGATAAGTGGTTCCTCACTAAGAAATAAATTGAGAAGTGGATTGATCAGAAACTACACGCATTTGCAGCTTAGGAGAATAGAAAATCGTTCTTATCGAAGGAAGAGTGGATGAATAGATACCTATATAGAAACGAACATGAAATATTCTTCTACTCTTTCCCCTATGAATTTCATGAGTGGCTATCCAAATTAGCCGATAGTCAGGGCACGTGGAAGCTTGAAGGCCATATTGCGTGGACCCTAGAACTGGTTAAGTGCTTGGAAGCTTTGGAAAATAAAATCTTGTGGGTCGTTGACCACTGGATCGATTGTATTCTAGGAGGATTCATCACTAAATTCCCGATCAATACATCCATAATCTACAGCAAAGTAGAGCACAAGTTATTCAAAGGACCAAGAGGTAGGTACCTAAAATCTCTAAAGAATTGGATTAAGATGCTATTGTGAGAAAAGTGGGTTATGCCTTTAAATTGATGTCTGGGACTAGGCGAAGTGGAAGAGCATTTAGAAGAAATGAAGAATCAGGCTGTGAATACAGTCTGCTATTAGGATATTCTGATAGCAATGAAGAAGGTAACATTATAAGAACACTGTGAAGTGTGCTACAACTTTTAATTCAGGGTATCACATGAATACCTCATCCATCCACTCCACCTCTGCCTTCACCTATGCCTCACACACCTACACCTACACCTCCGCCTTTGTTTCCACCCCCACCTCCATCATTTAATATGGAGAATATAATGAAGTTGCCTATGTTTAAGGGTGTGGGAACTAAATACCCTAAATAATTCTGGTTTGTTGGAGGTGATGTATGGACTGCACAACAAATCTCTAATGAAAATATGAAGAAAGTGAAACTAGTCACAACATTGAAGGATATATCACTGAGTTGGTACATCAAGTTCTGCATAGATAGGCCCATAGTGACTATGCTAGAGACCCAGCAAACATTGAATAGTGAGTTCAAGAAGCCCAAATCTCAAGCTCAGTCTGTAACATAGTTCAAGAAGATACATTAGAGGGTAAATGAGTCTGCATGGGACTTTGATCAAACATTGAAATGTCTGATTCAACAATCTAATATGACAATTACAGATTCTCAACATTGAGACTGATATATTTCTTCGCTCCTACCACATCTGAGAGTGCCATTGTCACAGCAAAAAATAGGAATGCAAGAAGAAGTAGTGGATATTGCTATGAGATTAGAGGCTTCACCAATGCATGATACAAATATAGGGGTACAATAGATTCAGTCATAGCTGGCAATCTTGCACATGGAATTGCAGAGCCTGAAGAAGGGAAAGGAAGTGCAGCCTCAGGTGTGTGCCAAAGTTTGGTGCTTGAAGTGTAAAGGTCAAGGTCATGACAAGGACCACTATCTCGTTTATCAAAAAATACCTCATTGAGGGAGGTCATGTCCCTATAAAATCAGAAAACATCGTTGGATTGAGTGCAGGAGTACCCTTATGGTGTGCTATCTATCAAGTTACTGGGAAGCATGCGACTGATAATTGTCATCCCCTACAAAAAATTTTGCAAACACAACAACAATTATTTTGTACTTTCAATAAATTGGTTGGGCATGATGAATGCAATTGTTAGAGCTACGAACTGATGATGGAGCGAACCCCTACGTATAGAATGCAAATGGAAATTCAGCCTCAGGATCAGGGCACGGGTGCAATATGAGGAGAATTCTAGGGTCAAGGGAGAGGACGAGGAGGAGGGTCTGGAAGGGGTCGCGGCCAAATCATTTGTTATAATTGTGGGGAAGTAGGCCATTTTGCGCGTGACTGTCAGAACCCAATGCATCCCTCCTGCTAGTATTGTCGATAGTTTGATCATGTTATATAAAATTTCCCAGTACTAATAGCCAAGATGAAGGAGAAGAAGACGCAGACACCTACGTAGAATATTCCGATGATGAGATTGGAGCCCCACAAAGAAGAGCATAGCATTAATATAGTAGCGCAAAGTGGTGTTGCCATAAGATAAGATAAGGGAAAGCAGTTGGAAACTGAAGGATGGGTACACAAGGCTGCAGAGAAGGATGTGGGATTCGATATAAACTGGGATAGCTTCACTGAGACCTCTACCTCAGGAAGTTAGGATGAGTCTATCAGAAACAATAGAGCACATGACGTAGATCCTTCGCTATTAGCCACCTTTATGACTACTTGTATGAAGTTGTTACGGGATAGAAAGGTGGTATAAGGGCTTCAAGATTTAATTGATAACTATACAGGCAAGGTCAAGCCTCCTCTAGAACAACACATTGTGAGAAAGTGGGCAATAGAAAGAAATGAACAGGTCGTGAGATGGGGCTAACAACATAGATCAAAGAGTATGAAATGGAGAAAGTAATTCTCGATCTACGATTGGATGTGAATGTAATACCAAAACAAACATGGGAAAGAGTGGGGAGACTTGCGTTGTAGTGGTATCCTATCCAGCTTCACATGGCCAATCAATAGAAGATCATTCCTATGGGGCGTTTCTATGGGGTAACATTGGATATCGAAGTAGTGAGCACCTTAGCTGATTTTGAAGTAGATGAGATAATAGATGATAGTAATCCTTACTCGATGCTATTAGGCATCGATTGGGCCTTTGATATGGATGTGATAATTAATATTAAGAAATGAAGAATGACATTCAAAACGAAGGAGCTCCAAGTAGTTGTTCCTTTAGATCCATCTGAAGGTGTGCAATACATGGAACCAGTTCACGATTATTAAGAAGAGGATGATTTGGATCATATATATAAGATCACTGCACGTGATGAGGACTAGATCAATCCTCCAGCAGATGGATGAATTACATGGGATAGAGATAGCTCATGCACATCAGATTCAGACGAAGAGCTTGAGCATTGTCAGAATAGATTACATGAAGTATATTTATTGCGTTGCAACATGTTGACCAAATTACTTCACTGCATTTCCATGGAGGTAATAAATCTACCTCATTATGATGGATTAGATGATGTTAATTTTTTTTTGGATAAGTTTGAAAGGGAGGTGCCAGAAGAGTATTGGTTCCATGCACTAGATCTGGCACTACGTGTTATGCCTTCCTGTTGGTGGGGTATGCATAAGGACAACTTTGCTGATTGGAAAGAATATAGGCGAATGATGAAGCTGAGTTTTGGGTACACCAATACCCATATGACGAAGAAATACATTATAAAAGACGATCATGTGAAAATCTAGCGCAATGTATTAAATCATGGAGAGAGAATCCTCAGCCTGAATGGGTACATATCTTTTGTCACATGGTGGATACCATTCTGATGAATTGGTACTTGGAAATAAAGCTATGCCATGGAACATCCAGGTGGAATATCCTCAAGGAAAGTTTCCAGTTAATCTTCAACTTTGAGGATGGCTTTGAACGTATTGATGAAGCACTCCAAGGAATTAAAGCTGCGATATTTAGAATGCCTAAGGACCTGGTAGAATGGGTTCAATCAGATTGGAGTACACAACTACATCACACGCTGGAATGCTATAATGTGATTGTAGAAGAAGAAGAAGATGATCCTAGAAATATCAATATTCCAGAGTTTGAGGGATAGCGCAAAGTTGAACGACCCAAAGTAGCAATCCTTGACATCGCAGAACCTTTGAAGACTAGACAAGTAAACATTGGATCGGATGTGCAGCTGAAGTTTGTGAAAATAGTTGATTATTGGGATGAGGATATAGTTGATAAGGTCACAGAACTACTGCGTGAATACCAGGACTTTTTTCTGACCAAGTTCTCAAATCTAAAGGGGATTGTAGGGTATCTTAGAGTGACAAATATTACTATCAAGCCATACGAAGCCTGTAAAACAACAACCTTATTGTTTGAATCCAAAATATAAGGAAAAGATGCGTAAAGAGTTGGACAAGATGCTCGAAGCAGGGATCATTGAGCCAGTGGAGGAATTAGATTGGGTAAGCCCCATGATGGTTCAGGAGAAAAAGAAACAGGATGAAATCCGAATATGTGTAGATCTGAGGAAGCTCAATGATGTGTGCATTGATGACCCATTTCCAACGCCATTTACAGATGAAGTCTTGGAGAATGTTGGAGGGCAGGAAGCCTATTCATTCACTGATGGGTTCTCGGGGTATCATCAGATCAAGATCCCACCAGAGGATCATAGCAAGATGACCTTCGCCATAGAGTGGGGATGTTTTCAATATACAGTAATGCCATTTGGACTAAAGAATGCACTTGTGATCTTCTCACGAGTAGTAATTACAACTCTTAAGGAATTCATTTATAAGTTTTTATAAGTATAGTTTAATGATTGGACTGTATTTGGGTTGGTAAAGCATCATGTTGCAAGTCTACACCTTATGTTGGATACCTTTCGATACTTTTCGCAGATATGAGATAGCCCTGGATTTGAAGAAATGCATTTTCTGTGTCCCTTATGGAATATTGCTAGGTCATGTGGTTTGCACACAGGGATTGATGGTGGATCCTACAAAGATTGCAGCTATTGTCAATTTGGAGGCCTCGAAGAATTTAAAATAGCTTCGCATGACATTGGACCATATGGGCTATTATAGAAAGTTTATTAAGGTATATACACAAATCACTTCGCTAATGGAGAAACTATTGAAGAAAGACACGATTTTTTGTTGGAGTGAAGAGTGTCAGAATAGTTTGGATATTTTGAAGAATAAAATGGTCACCACACCCATTCTAGTATTCCTAGATTGGAAAAAGGAGTTTCATGTGCATATGGATGCTTCTTGTATGGAATTCAGTGTGGTGCTAACCTAACTAGGTGAAGGTGATATCTATCATCCTATAATGTTTGCAAGTAGGAAGTTGTCTAAGGTGGAGAAGAACTACTAAACTACAGAGTGTGAGGGACTGGCTATGGTATACGTGCTACAAAAATTTTGACACTATCTATTAGGCACGTACTTCAAGATGTATACAGACCATTCTACTCTAAAACACCTGGTCAATAACCTTGTGTTGGGGGGGAAGATATGCAGATGGTTGTTGCTTTTTCAGGAGTATGATTTTGAGATAATCGTGAAGCCTCAATGATTGAATGTTGGTCTTGATCGTCTATCCTAGATTAAGTTTAGCAAAGAGCCTACTAGTTTGGAAGAAGGGCTTCCTGATGTGCAACTCTTTACTCTTCGTTTCGCAGATGATCACTTTGCTGATATAATGTAGTTTTTAACAACTGGCACAACCCAAGAAGGGTATTCTACGTAGTTAAAGAAGGAGTTGGTGGTTCACGCGGCTGATTTTCTATGGTCGTTGGACACCTATATAAAATGGGTTGTGATGAGATCCTACGTCAATATGTCCTAGAGTTTGAATGAATTAGCATCCTCGCAGAAGTGCATGGAGGAGTGGTAGAAGTCCACTATGAAGGAAGAGAAACCACACAGGAGATCATGCACATAAGACTTTGGTGGCCAATGATACATAAGGTTGCAAAAGCATACTTTAGGGCATGTGATGCTTGCCAATGGACAAGGATACCATCGCAAAGGGAAAATTGCCTTTGAATCCACAAATCACTTTGTAGAAATTAGATAAGTGAGCGATTGATTTTGTGGGTCTGATACAGCCACCAGGAAAGAACGCTAGAGCACGATATATTATTACAACAACTAAATACTTGACGTGATGGGCAAAAGTGTAGATGGCAAAGGATTGTACCGCAACTACTACTGTGAAGTTTATCTTTAAATATGTCCTGTCCCAATTTGGCTTTCCTAAGATATTAATGAGCGATAGGGGTACACATTTCTTAAATGAAACATTTACCGCGATGCTTGAAGAATTCTAGGTCTATCATCAGAAAAGTACACCCTATCATCCTCAAGCTAATGGTATATTTGAAGCCTTCAACAAAATTTTGGAGAGCACTCTGACGAAGGTTTGCAACGTGAAGCCAAATGACTAAGATGTACACATACTAGTAATCCTGTGGGAATATAGAACTACCTATAAAAAGATGACAGGCCAAACCCCTTTCAAATTGGTTTATGGGTAGGAGGCTGTGATGCCCATGGAGTATATTGTGTCGAGTCTACACATTGCAATACTAACTGATATCGCTGATCACGAGAACATGAAAGAGCACCTTGCACAACTGATGAAGTTCAAAGAGGATTGGGTTTTAGTAGGATTTCACCAACAAGTGCAAAAGGGGTGCAAAAAGGCATGGCACGATTGACATATAAAGAAATACACCTTCCAAGTTAATGATTTGGTTTATTATATGATAGCAAGTTTATGAAATTTCCTGGAAAGTTTCAAATGCATTGGCTTAGACCCTATGTAGTTAAGGAAATTATAGATGGAGGTGCCATTGAGCTCACGAAGCTGAATGGGGAATTATTTTTGGGAAGAGTCAATAACAATTGATTGAAATTGTACAAAGGGGATCCCACCCATGTGCAATGACTATATGATGGTGGGATAGTCTTAATACTCCACAAAACTGCAAGGAAGTACAGGACTATAAAGTACACTACCCAAAAGTTGGAAAGACATTGTAAGGGGGTTGCATGATGGAAGAAAGTAGGGCACCAAGGGGAGTTGTGCCATGGAGGTTGTTGCCACATAGCTGGGTCGAAATGTAGCCATTAGGTGCACTGTAGCTGATTGGATGGAAAAAATTCCGCCAGGAGGAGCGGGGAGGGCATATTTATGGGGAAAATATTTGAAAATATGTCATCAAAGATGCATTAATGATAGAAAATTGGAGGGAACGATTGGATTTGAATTCAAATTTACCTATAAATCTGGGAGGCTGACCAACATTCAAACACTTTTATTTCAATGAGTTTACCTTAATCCTTTCTGCTAGAGATATTGTTGTCTGTATGAGAAGATTTTGGAAGACATTTTAGCAAGACCAAAAATATCCAACTTACCTGAGTGGTGCCAACAGATCATCTTTGAGATAATTTTGACCACTCCCCCCAGAACATCAGTCACGGCATCTGAAGTTTCACCCTCAGCTGAAGTACTGCCCCCTGTTCCCACAAGATTTTTGACCATGGTGTGTAGATATCCTAGACCTAAGCCTTTTGCCACTGATAAGAAATAGAAGAAGCCGCAACAATTTCTCGTGAGGAAATCACCGTGGAAAAACCCACAGAGATTTGCCAAAAGGGTAAAATGGACAACTCACAGTAGTCGCATAAGCTGCTTGATATCGATGAAGAAGAGCTTCACGGAGGCATCAAGGTGATGAATGTCTAAGAGGGTGAGCCTATGAATTGGCTCCTGAGATATGTCCCATCATGAAAAGGAAAAGCTAAGGTGCCTAAAAACCCAGATACTACCAAATTCATGGTTTCTACACCATTGCTATCAGAGAAGTGTTGACAATAATACTGAAAGGGGGGGTGAATCAGTATTATCTAATTCTTTTACCAAATCTTTCTTATTTATACTTTGAATTATTTTTGCATACCAATATCACAAATAATGAGCATGAATCCAGAAAAGCAAACAGTCACATCAAAGAACACCAGATATAAGGTGGAAACCCAATGTGGGTGAAAACCACCTGCTGCAATATGTCTCTATCTTCTTTCAAATTAGAAACTCCTTTTACATGGTCTTGTACTGGTGCAGTCCTTTACCAGTACGCAGGCTGCAACCTGCTGAGAGCTACAACTCTCTCTCGTTTTTCAAGTCTCTCCTGAAAGGGAGCTACAACCCCCTACTTCTTTTCAAGGACCACTTTTCATAAATTTTCAAACTGGATCCATATACATCAAATGATCATCAAGTACATGTAAATTATACAGTCAGCTGCAATAACCAGATCAACAATAACAGAACAGAACCCAGGACACCTTATCAACAGAAAAATTCAACCAACAGAAGATCTTAACACAGATACGCGGTTTTTCTTTTTACTGGCCTGCGTTGCTACGCACTTCACCCTCTGCCTCTCTGCGTATACCCGCAGAGCTCCTTCTGGACTGCGTGGCCACGCTCTGCTCCTTTCACTGAACTGCGTATAGTACGCACCCAAAAACAATATCGCGCCGCATACTTCTCAGAAAGTACGCACCCAGAAACAATATCGCGCCGCGTACTTCTCAGAAAGTACGCACCCAGAAGAATAATCGCGCCGCGTGCTGCTACAAAAAGCACGCACCTGAACCACTGTTGCCCTGCGTACCTACGCACTGAGCCTTCGCCGCTTCTGCGTACCCACGCACAGAACCTTCGGCTCCTCTGCGTACCCCCGCACTGAACCTTTGGTGCCTCTGCGTACCCACGCACTAAACCTTCGGCGCCTCTGCGTACCTTGGACTAGGGCTGAAATAACCTCAGATGCTCAGATCTGAACTTGTGCTCAAGAGATCACCCTTCGCCAATTCGCTTCTGACTTCTCCTTTATAAATCAATCTTTTAAGAACCGAGAACCCAATAGATCAGATCTTAAGATATTCAAAGACATAAAAGATACCAAAGCCAAATGATCTCCTTTGCTTTATATAGGCTAGCTCTTCCTCAAATCAAGGATCATGGGGCTCAATAATAGTAATAAAATAATCAATACCGCAGGCCAAAACCATGATAACCCAATAATGTTGGCTAAATACCACTGAGAAACCCCACGTGTGGGCGCTTAACTGCCTTGGAATGTGTGCACTGGGGTACGCACCCCATGAATGGGTGACCCGCGTATTTGGACGCGGTCCCTGCATGGAATACCTGCGGGTACGCACCTCCTGAACTGTTCTCCTGCCTACTTATTTATTTTCATCAAAATGAGAGCCATGCCATAGGTGTTTGCCATCAAGTACAACATCTGAAATCATACCAGAACCATAATGCCAACAGTCTATCTATCTGTTTATTCCGCCCTTCAGTACCTCCACGAAGGGGTATGATTGGCCTTCATGCAGCCCTAACCTGCAGTTCAAGTACTTTCATGCTACTAAAGCAACGTATAGAACATGTTTCTAAGTTACCCTTAAGTGTTTAATTATCTTACTAAACAATCACAGTTAGCAGTGCGTAATCAGATATTCTTACATGTTTTCGATTAACCAATGTAATTACATATATTCGCACGTCACATAAGCATTGTAAATGAAATCCATACACAATATGACAAGATGCATTAACAGGAAACAAAGACACAAAATTTGCAGAATACTTCTATTTATTAATATCTTAAGATGATTACAGACTCTACCCACCCTGCGTACACAGCTGTAGGGGTCCGCGCACTCAGCTACAGACTTCCACCCTAGGCCTCTGTGCACTCAGTTGTAGAGCCTCTACCTATGCTACGACCCGAAACTTAGACTTCTCCCCTTATCACTCAAGACTTCTTACTTCTATAAAACTTATCTATGACTTCTTAGAGCTTACTTACATAGCTCTTTTTATACAATCCCATGGTCCACGGACCATGGGTAGATCTTTTACAACTGACTTTACTTTACAAAATAAGGGCAGACAACCCTTTATGACTCATGACACCTCCGCACTCCACGACCACAAAATGCGGAGTCTTTACAACTTTATTACAAAATTTGACCCAAAACATGGGATTTTAGCCCCAAAACTATCCTGGGGGATCTCGTTCCCAACAGGCCCCCAACACAAAAATTGTGACTCACCCTCATGTCACTCGGCAGGCCCAGAGATATTAGCATGAAGACCTCCCAACTTGACCCTTATGACTGCAACCTTGACAGTGCACTATGCGGCCACCTGCTTTGCGTCTTCCACCATTTTCTCGGTCACTGCTCCTGAACTGTCGGCCTGAAGCTTTTGCTGAGTTGCTTGCAGAGTCAAAATATTTCCTTCAATAGAGGTTGTGACTATGTAAGCCTCATCCAGCCAGGGCTTCAGTCATGCCTTTAGCATTGCTTCCTTGTGCAACCATACATCCACCTATTCTTTCAACTGCTTGGCCTCCTCTGGCTTTTCCAATCTCGATGTGAGCATGACGGTTCCCAATGTGCCTTTGACCTCATCATAGCCTTGTTGTAGCTTGCACGCTTTTGTCTCCAGTCGGTGTACATTAGGGTCCTCTTGCAAGCTTTTCAGGACCTCGAAAGACTACTCAAACAGTTGTGTACAGTCTGCTACTGCACTGTCAACCGCCGCTATTGCCTCTGTGACAGTAATTTCCCATTGCTCCTTCACTTTTGGCGAAGTTGAAGGCTGGGCCTTCAACTGTAACTCTGTGATCTGAAGGTTCAACTCCAACTGAACCCTCGCCATTTATGTACAAGCTTCGCACACCCTTGTAACCAGTTTGTAGATGCGGACCTCAACTGGTTCTTCCTCAGGAATTTCTAGCTTTGGTACCATTTGATATGCCTCCTTGATGACCTACATTATGCGCTTGTTTTGGTTGGTTTCCTTGATCATAACAACAATGGCAGAGTCTCACTGTAGTGCCATATACTCATTTTTAATATGTTTCTCACTGATCACTTGTAGGGCACGGTGCTCACGGGCCCTCATTTCCACTATTACTTCATCCTACAATAGGTGGAGTGCCTCACTAGGGAGTGATTCCAGATTCAACCCTACCCCCTTGAGGGCACCGACAATGGGCCTGTCAACGTCATTCTCTGTGGTAAGTGCTCCATGAGGCAGCACTGTCCTATTGGAGGCCTTCATGCATAGCATGTCGGTAGCTTCTGAAGTGCTGATAGCAAGGGTGGTGGACACCGTGCCAGCCTGTGACATGTGGGTCTGCAGCTCCTACAAACCTGTCTGAATAGCCCCCAAGATTAGTTGATGCTGCTACTCAAATTGTTGTATGACCACCATGGTGACATCCCACAACGTGTCACCGATGTCATGAAAATCGCCCTCTGTGAGGTTGATTGGGTCCAATGATGTTTTAGTAGCCTTACATTTCTTCCTAGACCCTCCTTTCTCTTGCTCCCTTATACGCCTGATGCAGGAGGACGTCGCCTGTGGGTCCGCGTCATGCTACTCGGTCTGTTCGTCTATCTCTTCCTCTATCTCGGGTGAAGGGGACCTCGCGCCTTTTTAAGATCCCCACTTAGTTCCTCCTGTTTGCTTCTCTGTCTGCTGAGTGGCATCGCGCTCCACTTGGGCCTTGTTAGCAGCCTCCTTCTTTCTCCTTTTGTCCAACTGCATCATCGTGAGCTTGGCCTCCTCCTTCTTTCTCTGCACGGTGGACTTGCTCCCTCACACCACCAATTGTGCTATAGTGTGCCATTCTACTGGGAAACAATCAAAAACTGCATCAATGACGTCATCCATTGCCAGGTAAGGCAAGTCATACCATGTCTACACAAGGTCCTTCCACACCCTGATGGACACATGGTGAAAATATTCTTTCAACTCTACATAGCCTGCAGGTTAGCAAACATGGTAAGTGACAACCATAGTTTGCAATTGATGGCCATGCAAATGTTCATTTCCATCAATATCCAGAAAAGCTTGATGTCCTTGATGCGTTGTGCATCCTTGGTCACCCACAATGAAGCGTACTTCACTGCTTTTGGTAGGTATGGCACGATTGAGGGGAATTGACTATCCTCTAGTAGCTTCCATGCTACGAGCACAATCGATAGCAGAGCCATGCATAGTGGAATGTCTTGTTGAGCTCCTGTGCCCCACAATAGTTTTCTAGGAACTCTCCGCGAAGATAGTCCGACCAATTGAATTGGACTCCTTCGATGCACTGGGCTACTAGCACAACGACAAGTGTCAATACCTCATCGACGCGACACTTCCTCATCCCTTCCCTACTAAAATTTGTGTAGCCACCTTTACAGTAGGTCACAGATGTTGTTTATGGCATATCCACGCGAATTATTCACCAAATTAAACTTCTCCTTCATGGCCTTCGCAAGGGCCTGCTCACCACCTTTTCCACCAAATATCATGGCTGGATTTTCTCATGTGTAGGGCAACTGCATGATCATGTGGATCAATCTATCAGTGATGGGTATTGGCTCCTCCAACCACAAACACCCATCATGCACCAAGCATAGCAACTGCTTGATGACCAAGACTGTAATCGGGGTGTGATTGTAGGGTGGCACCCATAGCATATTGAGCAGACCTGCCTTGTCTACTCCTCTAAGCCACCTCTGAGGCTCCAGTGTGATCATCCCAGTATTTATATCGATAATGCGGTGCATCAGCTACTTGGTCACCAAGTGTGGGAACTTCTCATGGTCAGCCAAGTCCCATTCTTTGAGTTTCAATAGAGGAACCCACGCCAAGTGTTGTCCATCAAAAATAATCTCATTTGGCAGTAGAGGGGTTTGTAAGGGGATGTTTCTCTTGTCAATATCTTTCGATACCTTGCCCTTGCCCTTGCGTGAAGGGACATACTCAAGAAACTGAGTGATAGGATCAGCACCGTAGGCTTCAACTTCCTCCACATCTATCCCCACATCCTCATCCTCAATCGGGATGTATTTGATTTCTTCCTCGTCTGGCTCTAGATTGATGGCTTTTCCCTTTTCTTGTGCAATGGGTGTGTCTTTCAGTGGGTCTCTTCTTGGAAATGTGCGCACCAGTACTGCAGCCTGCTTGCCCTTCTTATCCTTCGGGCTCTCCTTGGTTGGGATCGGCTTTGGTCTTGGAATCCTTAGTGATTTGGGGACTTCCGATAATACTTCGGCCACCTCTGGAGTAGCTACTTCTGCCTTGCTAACTACTTCCAGCATATCCTCCTCGGTTGTCACTGCTTCAATGTCCATTGTTGTGGTAGGTGTCGACATAACGCTCATCAGCAATGCTCGTGACGTCTTTGGTAATCTCTCAAATGCTGGATTCACTATCAGAGCCTCGAAGAATTCTTGGTTTATGTACGCCTGAGAGCTCAACAACTCAATTCTCAAAATTCCAAGTGTTTTTCTCTGGGCATCCACCTATAATTTATAGGGCATTTTGAATTTAAATCTGATCATTCCCCCCAAATTCGGTGCATTAATGCTGGATTAGCGGTATATTTTGAAGGATCTTACCCATACATTTCATCTTAAAGGCCGAAGGCCCACTCCATTTGGCCACATTTCTACCATCAAATCATGAATAGTGACTTTAACAATCACTTTCTAGCCAACCTGCACGATTTCTTCTAGGGTAGCATAGCTCCCTCCGTGCTGCCGCGAACCCTGTGATACTTCCATGCTTCGTACGATCCTCCAATCATGCAACTACCCAACCTGGGGAGTGTGGTTTATAGTCCCACGCCTCCTTTCAACTGCCTGGAGTTCTAAGACTGTGCTACCTTCATATAGTCACATGGCTAGATCGTCGGTGTATGGTTTCAATCGACTTCCATTCGCCTTTTCTGGGAAGTGATCTCCATTCAATTTGACTAGCTATACTGCTCCTCCATCGGTAATCTCCTTAATAACATAGGGCCCTAACTAGTGCATTTTGAATTTCCCTGGAAATTTATCAAACTTGATGTCATATAACAATACTAGGTCATTTACCTTAATGGTGCACAACTTAATGTACCAATCATGCCATGCTTTTGGACTTGTTGGTGAAATCCAGCCAGAAATATTTCTTCCTCAAGTTTAGCCAACTGCGCGAGCCTCTCCTCTAGGGTTTTGTGATCCGTCATACCCGTGAGTGTTGCTATGCATAGACTAGGCATAATGTATTCCATGGGCATCACTGCTTCAACACCATATACAAGCCTAATGGGTGTTTTTCGAGTCAACTTCTTGCATGTCATTGATAGGCCCATAGTACTATGGGTATGCATAGGTCCCAATCACTTCGCTGAGCATTGCAAACCTTGGTCAGTGCGTTCTCCAACACTTTATCGAATGCTTCCACTATCCTGTTTGCTTGCGGGTGATAAGGAGTACTCTTCTGGTGATATACCTAAAATTCCTCCATCAACGCGCTGATCGTTTCATTCAGAAAGTGCATACCATGATCACTCATCAAAATCTTTGGACACCTGAATCGCGTTATTACATACTCGAAGAGGAACTTTGCAGCAGTCGCGCCTATGAAATCCTTCACAAGTCGTGCCTCTGCCCATCGATTCAAATAGTCCTTCGCGGTGACAATGTACCTCGCTCCTGTATTCTTCCCTTGGGGCTTAATGGGTCCCACAAAATCTATCACCCATTTTTTAAAGGGTTGTAATGTCATCTGTGGATTTAGAGGCAGCTCATCCCTTCACAATGGCCTACCAGATCTTTAAAACACATCACATACTCTGCAATAAGATTTTTAATCATGATGGAGGGTTGGCCACCAAAACCCTGCGCGTAGAATCTTCTACGCAGTCACTCTCCCTACATAATGTCCTCTCGCAGTGCCCCCATGAGTGTCTGTGAGGATACTGCTCCTTTCAAACTCTGGTACATATCATTGCAATATCTCATTAGACCCCATTTTGTACAGATGCCCGGCAATGACAGAAAAGTTTGTTGCACACACCACTAACTCCTTCTGTTGGACAGTGTAACCTTCCAGGGCAATTCCTGTCATTAGAAAGTGTATGATATCTTCAAAATGACCATTTGCGATGTGCACTGCAAATAGCTGCAATTCAGGCAATCCATCCTCCAAATTAATGGGCTCTTCCCCTACATCGATGTGCGATATATGGTTTGGTACCGCGTTTAGTCGTCCAGGCTTCACAATAACTTCAAAATCATACTCCTGGAACAATAAAAACCACCTACAGATTCTCCCCCCCAACACAGGCTTATTGACCAGGTTTTTCAACATAGAATGATCCGTATACATCTTAAAATGGCCACCCAGGAAATAGTATCTGAACTTTTGGAGCGTGTACACCATGGCTAACCCTTCGCACTCGATGGTGAAATAGTTCTTCTTTTCCTTGGATAACCTTCTTCTTTTGAACGCTATAGGATGGTTCAAGTCTCCTCTGCCAGCCTATGTCAGTACTGCTCCCAACGTTATACATGACGCGTCGACATGTACATGAAACTCCTTCTTCCAATATGGGAAGACTAA
Source organism: Pinus taeda (assembly GCA_000404065.3). Classification (NCBI taxonomy): domain Eukaryota; kingdom Viridiplantae; phylum Streptophyta; class Pinopsida; order Pinales; family Pinaceae; genus Pinus; species Pinus taeda. Next base: position 31,759 of record APFE031386319.1, read on the forward strand.
AATCAGTGGGGTGACCATATTTTCCTTCAATACATCCAAGCTTCTCTTACAGTCCTTATTCCAATAGAATATGACATCCTTTTTCAATAACTTCTCGATAGGCGCAGTGATCTGGGCATAGCCCTTGATAAACTTTTTATAATATCTAGTATTCCCTAGGGTAGCGTGCAACTGTTTCACACTCCTCGGTGCTTCTAAGTTAAGTATCACTACGATCTTCGTGAGATCTACCATCAGTCTCTATCTACAAACCACATGATTCAGTAGGGTCCCAAAAGGAACACAAAACAGTGATTTCCTCAGATTGAGCACGATCTGGTATCTTTGACAGGTATCTAGCATCAGGCGCAAACTTGCCACATGGCCTTTCACCAGCCCAAACATAGTCCAGTTCCAAATTACACTTCCAGGAACTTATGAATAAATTCCTTGAACATCGCAATGACTACGCGTGAAAAAATCGCAGGCGCATTCTTCAATTTGAAAGGAATTACAATGTACTGAAAACATCGCCACTTAGTTGCGAAGGTCATCTTGCTCCTATCCTCCGGTGCAATTTTGATCTGATGGTACCCAGAGAACCCATCAGTGAAGGAATATGTTTCCTGGCCACCTACATTGTCCAACACTTCATCAGTGAATAGAGTCGAGAAAGGATCATGTACACAAGCATCATTCAACTTCATGAGATCTACGCATATTATTATTTCATCCTTCTTCTTCTTTTCATATACCACCATTGGGCTTACCCAATTAGATTCTTCTACGGGCTCAATGATGCCTGCCGTGAGCATCTTGTCTAGCTCTAAGGAGACCTTCTCCTTATACTTCGGATTGAGACAGTAAGGCCTTTTCTTAACCGGTTTCGCGTCAGGCTTCAACGTGATCTTCATAACACCGAGGTCCCTGATTATCCCTTTTAGATCCGTAAACCTGGTAGGGAATAAATCTTGGTATTCATAGAGAAATTCAATGACCTTATCCACCATTGCATCATCCCAGTAATCTCCAATCTTCGCAAATTTTGGCTCTGCCTCCGTACCAATATTCACTTGTTTCATTTTTAGTGGCATAGTTATATCAGGATTCTCAATCCGCAGTCCTTCAACCTTGCGGTGACCTTATGTTTCATGGATTTTAATCTTTAGTGGATCCTCATCTTCTTCTTCAGCGGTCATGTTATAACATTACAACATGTGACTTAGTTGAGTAGTCCAATCAGGATGAATCAGGTCTAAAGGATCCCGCGGTATCCTAGAGATCGCTGCTTTCACTTCTTGGAGCGCTTCGTTAATATAGTCAAATCCGTCTTCAAAGCTAAATGTCATTATGAATCCTTCGTGTAGAATACCCCATTCACCTATATCATGGCTACGTTCTATTTCTAAGTAGCATTTCATCAGGATGACATCCAGGGTGTGACAGAACAAGTGCACCCATTCAGGTTGGGGCTTCACCCCATAAGCCGCGACCCATTTGGATAAGTGTGCACGCGGATTGTCCTTCCCGTCATACTTGTCTGTCATTTGTACCTTCAGCTTCCCAAAGCATGTTCTCATCATCCTTCTACAGTCGTGCCAATCATCAAAGCTACCCTTGTGCGTACCCCACCACCTTGCAGGCATAGTGCATAGTGCCCAGTCCAAAGCCCGGAAGTGCTTCTTCTCTGATACCTCCCTTTTGAATGCATCCAAAAATATGTCTACATCATTCATGCCATCATAACTGGGCAGATTTATTACCTCTAATGACACACAATGTAGCGACTGGGTCATCATGTTACAACTTAGCGTGGTTACTTCATGTAACTGATTCTGCCAGTGCTCTAATTCTTCATCAGAGTCTAAGGTGCAAGAACTCTCACGATCCCATGTAATTCGTCCATTCGTTGTTGGATTCACCCAATCTTGGTCTTGTGCTAGTATCTTATATATGCAGTCCAAATCGTCATCACTCTCATAATCGTAGACTAGTTCAATATAGCACAATCCTTCACGAGGATCTAGGGGTACTATTACGCGGAGTGATTTCTTATCAAATATCATCTTTCGCTTCTTTAGGTTGATTAACCCATTCATATCAATAGCCCAATCAATGCCAAGGAGCACAGGGTAGGGGTTGTTGTCATCTACAATCTCTATTACTTCAAAGTTAGCCAACGCACTCGCAACTTCATTATCTACAGTCACCCCTTGGAGTCACCCCATAAGGATGATCTTCTGCTCATTTTCCATCCTTAACTAAAGCAGAGACCACTACAGCACAGGTCTTCCCATTTGTTCCCAAGTTTGCTTCGGTAGGACGTTCACGTCTGACCCCAGATCAAAAATAACCTAATCCATTTCATAGTCTCCTATCTTCACGGTCAGTCTCATCTCTCATCATGTCCTTGTTTTATGCTTACCAATCTTTCGTACCACGTGCAGTTCACCCGAAGTGTTTTCGGCACATCTATTTATAAGCTCCTGTAATCCCTTCATAGCCTTGCTATCACACAACAACTTCACGCAGATCTCTAGAAAGGTTGTAAGCATAGAGAGGTCCATTTCCTGATCAGGCTTATCCTTGGTCCCTGAGGTGGAGGCCTTAGCGAAGCTCTTCTTTGCTTCCATGAATGTTTCATGTGTGTGCTCAAAATCAAATTCAGCTTCCCTCGCCAGAGCTTTACAAACCCATGTACTGTCTTTGGGCTATTTCCCCTTATCATCCCCTATTGCAACTCCACTTCGGAGCACTATATTCACTTTTGGATCCTCTTCGCTAGGCTCAGACCTCATCATTTGCAAGTTCTGAGTCAGTTGAGGTGGTAGTGCCCCTTTGTCGTGTATCCTCACTATCAGCGTAGGATAGTCCTCCATTTCATGATCAAACAGGGTGAAATATTTGCACGATGGATGTGTTGGGCTAGTGCAATCATGGGCATAGTGTCCTAGTCCTTTGCAATTTTAGTAGATTAGCTATCCCCAACCTCTGTCAGGTCCTCCTCTGCCTCATCCTCGTTCGCGCCCCTGAAACCCTGTTCTCGCCATCCCTGCATTCTGGTTAGGGGGTCACATTTATGCTTGAACCCTATAGGTGGGTGTTTTATCCATAATCAATTCATAACTTCTACAGTTGCACTCGTCATGCCCTACCAACCTACAGAAGTTTCAGAACAATTGTTGCAGTGCTTGTACAAACTTTTGCAACAAATGAAAGTTATCTGTCGTATGTTTTCCTGCTACTTGACATATAGACACCACAATTCAGGCCCCGCGCTTGGTCCTACTTGAGCTTCTGGCTTCAAAGGCCTAGGTCCCCCTCCTGCAATGTTGTTTGCAAAGACCGGGCAATGGTCTTTGTCATGCCCCTGACCCTTCCATTGCAGGCACCATACCTCTTCACACATCTCTAGTCGAGTTGTCTTGTCCTTCTTCAAACTTTGCATCTCAAGGCAAATATTTTGCAACTATGCATGGATCTGTTGAACCCCCAGATTCAGATCCTACATCAGCGTTTCATGTAGTCTCATCGAAATCTCCAAGGGCTCCACCTGAGTCATTATCTTCTGTTGGGACAGCGCAGCCCGTAGGTGTGGTAGGAGCGAAGCCACAAGCCATTTACGGTGTTGTCCATCTGTTAAGTTCATATTAGCTTCCCAGATTTTACACTTCAATCTTTGATCCAATTCCCATGGTGTCTTGTTTGGTTTCATTGTGATTTCTTTGAACCCCACAATCGACTGTGCCTTAGATTTAGGCCTACTAAAATCTTTATTCAGCGTGGTCTGGATGTCTACCACCCCAACATTTGGGTTATTATTAGAGTACCTAATGTACCAGGTTAGTGCGTGATGCTGCAAGGCACTAACAAGTGTTTCCTTTTTCATGTGATCATCTGTAACACCCTAAGCTACCCATACAGCTTTCACGATGAATCAAAACTGGTTCGGATCCTCATTTCCCAAGCCTTTAAACAAAAGAAGCTTCACTAAATTTTCCATGTTGAATTGCGGTGGAGGTGTAGGTGGTATGGGCGAAGTCTTAGGTGATGGTGGTGAAGTTGGAGGTGGTGTGGGTGGAGGTAGAAGTCACGGGAATCCTTGTCTTATTAACTGAATAGCACTTCACAGAGAAGCCTGTGCTACTCCCTCTTTGTCACCTCGTGGAGGTGAAATTAATGGACTATATTCAAGACCCTTTCTTCCATCGTTCTTGTAAGTCTTTTACACTTCGCGTAGCTCCAAACATCATGGTAGATGCATAACCCATTTTTCGCACAATAACATATTAATCTGGGTATTCAAAGACTTCAAGTACTTACCTCACGGACCATGAATTCAGTCACAAATCCTCCTACGATGCGATCGAGCCAATGATCAATAGCGTGGGCAATCTTATCCTCAGAGACTTCCAATCTCTATACTAATTGTTGGATCACTAAGATGTCTTTTTACAGGCAATCTTAATCCCTACATTAGTTATCAACCCGAGGTAAGTATTTCTATTTCAAGAGTGTCAACACAGTATGTGTAGTGAAGTTTGAGGTTATCTAATGATGAATCATTGCAATCATTAAAGTCCAATTCTTCAATCCAATTCACACAACTTTGCATAGAAGATATCTATGAAAGTAATACTCACAACACCCTATGTAATTCTATACAACCTATTTTGAAACCAATTGGAACTTGAATGCAAATGAGAATTACATGGAGAATTACTCAAATAATCTTGAGACTAATCACACTTTAACCAAGTAAAGAAATTATGATTATCGAATGACACTAACAAGTCAAATCAATATGCATTATTAAATAGAAATAACAATCAGCAATTGAAAAGCAATCAATAAGTGAACAACAATATCTATAAAGGATTACTAAATGATAAACATTCTATCTTACAATCCGTAGAAGTTACTCAGTCTTGTCTCTCAAGATATATGATAACATTTATTCAACCTGAACAGCAATCAACCACACATTCACTCATTATAATCAAAGCGCTTACTTAAGTCTATCTCGTAGTTTCAGTATAAAGCTAATTGAACGACGAGATAAATCAATATCATCAATCTTCAAGATAGACAAAAGAACTAATCATTAAATCAAATACAAATACTGAATGTAACCTATAACATAAAGGAGCAGTGGAGCTTCTTATGACTGGGCCCAGAATCACCAGAAGCTTCTACTTAATAAAAACTCAGAATACGGAGATGTATCAAATGCAACCTTCTTTCATTAACTTCAAAGTAATAGCTCACAGAGTCACTAAATTAGCAACATTTTTACTCCAAAGAGAATAATTACATATTAAAAGTCTGCACTCTCATCTAGTGGCATTTCGGCCTTATATAACATAAAAGGGAAACTTGGATAACAGTGAATCCTTAGGATTAGGAGATCCTGAGGATTTCGCAATATAAAATCTGATCATATGATAAAACATGAGTACTCGAACTGATCTTTCGCTTCCTTGTCTACCCCAGACACTGTGCTTTTCCCCTTTATGGGCTCATGTTGTCCTGCCAACTAAACAGATTTTTGCCAATCACATCTCTGCATACAAAGATAGCAAAGAATCAACTTTTCATACTAAATTCGCCTATTCTATCACCAACTAGTTTCTTCCAACATTGACTGATATTTTCCTCATTTTATTCTATAAACTAAGATAATAATATAAGGATGAACAATAAATGAAGCATTAAGTGAAGAGAAATAATACCTTTTTCTCGTCCCAACACTAACTCCGGGGTCCAGACGATAGGACTATCAAGTCTCCACCTTCCTTAGCTATCTAATAGCTCCATGATCCACTCGTATAGCTCAACCAGAAAGGAACAGAAAAAGATCTCATGGATTTATGTATACAGGTACCTGTCCAGACAGTGTTCCTTCGTTAGTTGTAGATTTCTATTCTCGTGCACTGTGAATTCGTGGATCTTCCTATCCAACTAGTCTTTGATCTCTTTCTTAGTTGGATTCCAGTGATATGACATCACAAATCTCTTATGCAGATTCTGGTCCCGTCAATGGAACCATTTATTGGCTTAGTGGGGCCTGACCCAGGTTCAACATTAGTTAGCCAAACAAATCCCTACACTACTAGCCATTTCGGCATCAGTCCACGGAGCGAGGACTGAAGTATCACCCGAAGCAGTATGGGGGGATGTTGGAACCAAAATTCTGCACCCTGAGATGGTCATGATGTCAATTTATTCCTCCTATTCTTGCTTTCGCGATAGGTCATTAATTTCTAGGTCTCTATCTTTTTATCCCTTTATTCCACCCTTCCGTACCTCCATAAAGGGGTACGATTAGCATTCAGCAACCCTAACCTGCAGTTCAAGTACTTTCACGTTGCTAAAGCAGTGTATAGAATAGGTTTCCAAGTTATCCTCAAGTTTTTACTTATCTTACTAAACAATCACAGTTAGCACCATGTAATCAGATATTCTTAATTGCAGAGCCTCTGCCTACGCTACGACTCAAAACTTAGACTTCTCCCCTTATCGCTCAAGAAATATTACTTCTATCAAACTTATCTATGACTTTTTAAAGCTTACTTACCTAGCTTTTTTTATACAATATCATGGTCCATGGACCATGGGTATATCTTTTACAACCAGCTTTATTTTACAAAATAAGGGTGGAAAACCATTTATGTCTCATGACACCTCCATGCTCCATGACCACAAAATGCGGAGTCTTTACAACTTTATTCCAAAATTCGACCCGAAACATGGTCTTTTAGCCCCAAAACTATCCTTGGGGGATCTCGTTCCCAACACTTCGACTACTGCTCAAACTATTGCAATAGTTCCACTGTTGCATCCCTTACCTTATCTTGAATGTCATCTAAGTCACCCTCTATCAAGGTGATAGGGTATAGGGATGACTTAGTGGCCTTGGTCTTTTTGCTCGGCCCTTCCTTCTCCTGCTCCCAATTTTTCTTTACTCAGAAGAGAATGATTTCTAGATCTACACAACCTTGTTCGGACCACTCTTCTTCCTCTATCTATGGTGAAGGAGATTTTTGACTTCTGTCAGAGTTGTTTTCTTCCTCCCGTTCCTTCGTGGTGTGCTCTGCTTTTGATTTTTCTTTTTCCTCAACCTCCTCTTTCCATTTTTTAGCCAACTACTACATTTTCGATCGGGCCTCTTCCTTCTTCTAATTTCCCATAGACTTACTGGACCTGGTAGAAAAATTTGATGTTGTGCACCACTTGACTGGCCAATGATCGAGGACCACTGCTATGGCATCATCCGTCACGAGATATGGTAGATCATACCACTTCTGTTCAGGGTCCTTTCGTGCCTGGATGGAGATACAATGGAAGTCCGTTTTGAACTCCGCGTATCCTAACAACTTCTCAAAGATAGTTGGTGATAGCCATGGCTTGCAGTTGATGGCCACATGGATGCATTCCTCCATTAGCACCCAAAATATTTTACTCTCCTTGATCCGCTCGGTGTCCTTTGTGGCCCATAGTGAAGCAAACCTCACTACTTCTAGCATATCCTTCGTGATCAGAGGAAACTTGCTATCCTCCGAAAATTCCCATGCAACCAACAGAATTGATAGTAACAACCATGTGTAGTGAAACCTTTTTTTGTGGTCCTATACCTCCTTATAGTTCGCGAGGAACTCACTACACAGGTAGTGTCCCTAGTTAAATTGTATACCCTTCGTGCACTCAGCTGCTAGTGAAACTACTGGTGTCAGCCCCTCATCTGTGTGACACTTCCTCATTACCTTCCCAGCTAAGATCTGGGTGGCCACCTTCACCACGGGGTTGGTTATGCTAGAAATAGAATATCTGTGTGGATTTTTGACAAGATTAAACTTGTCCTTCATCCTTTTGGCAAGGTCATGCTCGCCCACCTTTCTGCCAAATTCCTTGGCCAAATTCAACCCTGAATGTGGTAATAATGTGATCCTGTGCAGCAGCATGTTAGTTATAGGGATCAACTCTCCCAACCACAAGCACCTGTCGTGCACCAGGCACAACAACTATTTGATCACAACCAAATTTATGGGAGTGCAGTTGTAATGTGGCACCCATAGCAGGTTTAACAATCATGCCTTCTCCACCCCTCGAATCCACTTCATCGGCTCTAATGCGGTGACACCAAAATCTTTGTAGAACATGCGCTTCATAAAAGTATCAGACGCCAGGAGGGGAAATCGCTCAGTATTCGCCAAGTCCAAATCCTCTAACTTCATATGTTGGACACACGCCAAGTGCAGACCTTCAAATGTGATATAGTTTGGTAGCAGAGGTGTATTAAGTAGAAATATTCTCTCATCTCATTCCTTCAGGACCTTCACCTTGCCCCAGTGCGAAGGGATGTATTCTAGTAGCTTTGAGAGAAGGTTTACTACCTTAATACTAATATCTTTTTCACCCTCACCTGCGCCCACATCATCCTCTAGGTCTACCACTTTCCCTTTCTCCTGTGTGGTGGGATTTTCTTTTCTTAGATGATTTCTTGGCAACTTGCACACTGGCAGGGTCTTCTTCTATTTTTATTTCTTGATCTTGGGAACCTCTCGTGCCGGCGTAGGATTTGGCCTAGGCGACCTTGGTGATTTTGGAACCGCTGTAGGCACCTCCACACTTATGACCTTAGGGGAAGCTCCCTCAGAGGCCATAGATTCTCTAGCACTTGTAGTTTCCACAGGTGCTGGCATGAAGCTATTAAGGAGCTCCTACGTTTGCTTAGACAACCTATCAAACACCGAACTGGCCACCAAATCCTCAGAAACATAGGTTTCATGTGAAACCGATAGCTTGACACATCAACTCTCAGAATGAAAAGTGTTTTTCGTTGGGCAGCCATCTGTAATTTATAGGCAACTTCGAATTCAAATCTGACCATTCCCTCCAAAATCCTCTCATAAATGCTACATTGGCGGTAGATTTTCTAAGCTCTCACATTGAAATTCAGCCTTAAATGTCACCCACCCACTCCTCTTAGCTATTTTTTCACTGTCAAATCATGGATAGTGACCGTAATGGTCACTTTCTAGCTGCCCTGTAGGGTTTCTCCTCCTATAGCGCAGCTCCCCTCGCACTTCTACTAATGTTGTGACATTCTTCCTTTCCGTGTAGTCCCCGAGTCATGTATCTCTACCACCCGGGCATTATAGTTTATAGTCCTGCACCTCCTTTTAGCTGCCTAGAGTGCTAAGACTATGCTTCCACCATATATTCATCTGGTCAGATCCCTAGTGTATGGCTTCAATCGGCTTCCATTTACCTTCCCTGGAAATGGATCTCCATTCAATTTCACCTGCTGAACTACTCCACCATTGGTAATCTTCTTGATGACATATGGCCCCAGCCAATGCATCTGAAATTTTCCTGGAAATTTATGAAAATTTCTCTCATATAATAAAACTAAATCATTTACCTTGAAGGTGCACAGTTTAATGTACCGATCATGCCATGCCTTTTCGCGCTCCTTTTGGACTTGCTGATGGAATCTAGCCAAAAAGTTATCCTCTTCAACCTTTGTTAGTTGTGCGAGCCGCTCCTCAAAGGCTCTACAATCCACCATTCCTGTGAACACCACTATGTGTATACTAGGCACAATATACTCCATTGGCATCACAGCTTCTATGCCATAGACCAATCTTAAAGGCATTTGTCTAGTTAGCTTCTTGCAAGTAGTTCTGTAAGCCCATAACATCACGAGTACGTTCACATCCCAATCATTCCTTTGTGCATTGCAAACCTTCGTCAACGCATTTTCCAATATCTTATTAAAAGCTTCAACTGTCCCATTAGCCTGTGGGTGATATGGCATACTCTTATGATGATAAACTTGGAATCCCTCCGTCAACGCGCTGATCATTTCATTAAGGAAATGCATACAGCGATCACTCATCAAAATCTTCGGGCAACCAAACCTAGTCAGAACATATTCAAATAGGAACTTTTTTGCTACTACCCCTGTATAGTCCTTCACAAGCTGTGCCTCTTCCCATCTGATCAAACACTCGGTCGCGATGCTGATATACCAGGCACCCGTCTTTTTTCCTGGGGGCTGAATTGGTCCTACAAAATCAATCTCCCATTTCTCAAATGGCTGCAATGACATCTACGGATTCAGAGGCATCTCATTAATCTATGATGTCCTACCAATTCTCTGACATGCATCGCATGCCCTACAATAAGCTTTGGAATACTTATGCAGTGTCGGCCACCACAACCTAGCACGTAAAATCTTCTGTGTTGTTTCTTTTCCTACATAATATGCTCCCGTAGCTCCTCCATGAGCTTTAGTGAGGATGTTGTTCCATTCAAACTAGGCACATAGCGTCATAGAATTTCATCCAATCCCATTTCATAGAAATGTCCTGCAATGACAGAAAAGTTTATTGTGTGCACCACCAACTCCTTCTTTTGTTGACTAGAGTACTCTTCCGGGGCCATTCTTGTAGTCAGGAAGTGTATAATGTCTACAAAGTGATTTTCTGTGATGCGTATCACAAAATCTGTGTTTCACACAATGCTTCCTCCAAATTAGTAGGCTCCTCTCCTGTTTCAATGTGCAACAGGTGATCTAGCCCCGCATTCAATCATCCTAGCTTCATAATGAATTCGAAATAATATTCCCTGAAATAACAACAACCTTTTGCATATCTCCCCCCCCCAAACACAGGCTTGTTGACTAGGTATTTCAACATAGAATGGTTTGTATACATCTTAAAGTGTTCACCTAACAAGTAGTGTCTGAACTTCTGGAGCACGTACACCATAGCCAATCCTTCATGGTCTATCGTCGAATAGTTCTTCTCAGCTTTAGACAACTTCCTGCTTGCGAATGCTATAGGGTGATCCAATTCTCCCTCACTAGCCTACGTCAGTACTTCTCCCAACGCAATACATGACACATCCACATGCACATCTAGGCTTTGCTAACATCCCTCATTCCAACATAATGTAACATCCTTCTTTAATAGTTTTTCCATCGATGGGGTAATCTGGGCATAGCTCTTGATGAACTTCCTATAGTGTCCTATATGCCCCAGCATTGCGTGCAACCGTTTCGCACTCCTTTGTGCCTCCAAATTGATTATGACCACGATCTTAGCAGGGTCTACATTAAGCCTTATCTGCATACCACATGACCGAGCAAGATCCCAAAAGGGACACATAACAAACATTTCTTTATATTGCGCATGATTTGATACCTTCAGCATGTATCGAGCATCAAGCATAGACTAGCTACATGGCGCTTTACTAGTCCAAACACCATCCAATCATCAAAGTATACCTCCAGAACTTCTGAATGAATTCATTGAATGTCGCGATGACTATGCGTGAAAATAGTGCCGGCATGTTCTTCAGCTCAAAAGGCATCACAGTATACTGAAAGCATCCCCATTCGGTTGCCAAGTGCGTCTTCTATCTTCTGACATGATCTTAATTTGATGGTACCTAGAGAACCCATCAGTGAATAACTATGCTTCCTGGCTGCCAACATTATCCAGAACTTCATCGGTAAATGGAGTTGGAAAGGGATCATGTACGCAGGCATCATTCAACTTCCTGAGATCTATACATATCCTTATTCCATCCTTCTACTTCTTTTCTTGAACTACCATTAGGTTTACCCAATCAGATTCCTCCACCAGTTCAATAATGCCTCAAACCTTTTCTTTATACTTTGGGTTGAGGTGGTAAGGCCTTTTCTTAACCAGCTTCACGTATGGTTTTAAAGTAATCTTCATAACACCCAAGTCCCCTATTATCACTTTCAAATTTTAAAACTTCATAGAGAATAGTCTAGATATTCGCAGAGCAACTCAATGACCTTATCTATTGTGGCATCATCCCAGTAGTCCCCAATATTTTCAAATTTTAGCTCCACTTCTGTGTCAATGTTTACCTGTCTAGTTTTGAGCGGCGCGGTGATATCTAGATTCTCTATTTATAGCCCCTCAACATCGTGGTGACCTTCAGCCTTTGGGATATTAATGTTCCTTTGATCCTTGTCTTCTTCTTCAGCAGTCACATGTAGCATTCTAGCGAGTGGCGTGGTTGGGTGGTCCAATCTGGTTGAATCAAATCCAAAGGATCCTGTGGTATTCTAAAGATCACTGCCTTGACCTCCTACAATGCCTTATCAATACATTCAAATCCATCGTCAAAACTGAATGTCATCAAGAATCCATGTCATAAAACATCCCATTCTTTAGTGCCATAGCAGAGCTCTATTTCCAAGTACCAATTCATCAGTATAACATCTAAAGTATGACAGAACAAATGCACCCATTCAGGCTGAGGCTTTGCTCCATAAACTTCAGTCCATTTTTCCAAGTGATTGCGTGGATCATTCCTTCCATTATAGTTCTCCATTAATCAAACTTTTAGGCGACCAAATCACAATCTCATCAACTTTTTGTACACGCTCCAGTCATCAAAATTTTCATTGTCCATACCCCACCATCTTATGGGTGTAGCGCACAGGGCCAAATCCAAGGCCTGGAAGTGATACTTTTCTGGCACTTCTCATTCAAATGCATCCAAAAATTTATCAACATCAGTCAAACCATCATAATACGGCAGAGTTCTTACATCTAAGGCCGAGTTTCTCCCTATACTCTATATGCGAGCATTCTATCCATCATTAGCTCATAGTTATGGAAATTATGCTCATCACGACCCACTGATTGAGAAAAGTTGTAGAAGAGTTGTTGCGGTGTTTGTACAAATTTATGTAGCAGGTGGTAACTATTTGTCACATGTTTCGCAGCTACTTGGCAGATAGCACACCACAACATGGGCCCTGTACTTGGCCCTGCTTGAGCTTCTAGCCTCAGAGGAATCGAACCTCCTACTGCAACATAATTCATGAAGACTAGATAGTGATCTTTGTCATGCCCCTAAATTTTGCATTTTAGGCACCAAACTTCTTCATGCACCTCTGGCAGAACTACTCTATCTTTCTTCAGACTCTGAAATTATAGGCAAAGGTTCTGCAATTGTGTGTGAATTTGTTGAACCCCCAAATTAGCATCTTGCAACAGTGTCTCATGCAATCTCATCGCAATCTCCAGGGCTTCCACCTGAGTCCCAATCTTTTGTTGTGATAAATCAACCCTTAGATGAGGTAGGAGCGAAGCCATGAACCATTCACGGTGTTTCCCATCTGTAAGATTGATGTTATCTTCTCATATTGTGCACTTCAATCTCTGATCTAGGTCCTAGGGTGTCTCGCTAGGCTTCGTCATGATCTCCTTGAATCCCATAATTGATTGCGCTTCAGACTTAGGTCTACTGAATTCCTTATTCAGTGCAGTCTGAATATCTGCCAACACAGTCATCGGGTTATCAATGGAGTACTTAATGTACCACGTTAGCGCATGTTATTGTAAAGCAGTAACCAAAGTTTCTTTCTTCATCTGATCATCTGTAATACCCTAAGATTCCCATGCAACCTTCATGACGAACCAAAATTGGTCTGGGTCCTCATTTCCCAAGCCCTTGAACATAGGCAATTTTACTTAATTCACCATACTGAACGGTGGCGGAAGTGGCAGTAGTGTGGGCGAAGGTGTATGCGATGAAGGTGAATATGGAGGTGATGTGGGTGGATGGGGTATTCACGGGAAGCCTCTTCTTACTAACTGAACAGTGCTCTACAATGAAGCATGTGCTACTTGCTCATTGTCACTCTGAGGAGGTTCAATTAGTGGGCTATATTCAGGGCCTGTTTTCCCTCTGTCCTTGAAGATATTTCCACTTCATGTAGCTCCAAACATCAAGGTAATTGCATAACCCACTTTTCACACAAGAGCATTTTAATCCAAGTATTTAAATATATTAAATACATACCTCTCAGCCCCTTGAAGAAGCGATGTCTGCTTCGCTACAACTAACCGAAGTATCAACCATGAACTCTGTAAAAAATCCTCCTATGATAGAATCGAGCCAGTGATTGACATTGCGTACGATCTTATCTTCAAAGGCTTCCAATTTCTGCACTAACCTTGGGGTCCACACTATCAAACTGTCAAGCCTCCACCTTCCTTGGTCATCTGTCGATTTAGCGATCCACTCATATAATTCAACCAGGAAGGAACATAAGAAGGTTTCGTGTATCTCTCTGTATAGATATCTTATCAACTACTATTCTTCGATAATCGTGGATTCTTGTTCTCTTGCACCGCGAATTCGTGGATATTTCTATCCAACTAGTCTTCAATTTCCTTCTTAGTTGGATTCTAGTGATATGACATCACACATCTCTCTATGTAGATCTCAGTCCCAGCAATGGAACAATTTTTTGGCTTAGTGGGCCCTGACTCGGGTTCAGCGTTAGATTAGCCAAACAAATCCCTACACTACTGGCCCTTTCAACACCAATCCATAGAGTGCAGACTGAAGTCTCACCCAAAGCAGTATGCGGGGATGTAGGAACCAAGTTTTTGCACCCAAATATGGTAGTAATGTCATTTTATACCCTCAACCTACCTTCGCGCAGATCGATAAACCTTTTAGGGCTTGTTGATATACTTCTCTTATTCGACCTCTACACCTTCGTGAAGGTCTACGACAATCCTTCGCATACCCTAAATACGTAAATAAACCACTTACATGCCTCTATAATTACTCCTAATCATATATTTGCCCAGATCATCTTAAGTATCTGATAACTTCAGCAAGCATTAAGATGTTCTTCATGTAAACAGATATTATTATGTGCATTCAGATAGCAATGTAAAAATCATATATCCGTGCATCAATATAGCATTAAATCATAGACCTAGTATTCATCATAGCATAATCACATGCATTCATAATAGAAGTAAATAGATCAAACACAGATAATTCTAGAACAATCTTCTTTATTAATGCTTCAGATCTTCTTATAGACTCATACTACCCCGTGCACTCAGATGTAGGGGTCCGTGCACTCAGCTACGAACTTATACCCTAGGCCTCTATGCACACAACTATAGAGCCTCTCTTCTACTCTAAGACTCTTCACTCTTAGCTCTTACTGACCCATTACATTCATCATCTTCTAAATTCTACCTTAGACTTTTCTAAGATTCTCATTTGTATACAATCCCATGGTTCGCGGACCATGGGTAGATCTTCTAAAGATGAAACAACTTACATAAAATAAGGGTGGAAACCCTTCATGACACTTTACATCTTTGCACTTCATGACCACAAATTGCAGGCACTTTACACTTTACATAGAAAACTTGGGCTTTTAACCCCAAAATTGACCCTAGGGGACTCTGTCCCAACATGTATGAGGTCTTATTTCACTACTACAACCATGTATGTACATTGTTATATGCCATTCAGTCATGGTCATGTGGCGTTTTGGTCCATATGGTGCTTCTATGTGTTAAAAGCAAGCATTGTTTACAACAGAAGTGGTTTATCGTCAGTTGGAGATGATTTAGGAGATGGCACATGTTTAAGGGGAGAATTTTATGTTCCTATTGCTTCAACCATACATTTTTAGCATTATAATCTGCTTGGATGTGTTCATGGTGTGCCTCATACTATCTTATGCTATGAATGTTGGGATTCTTGGCCTCATGTTATGAGCAAAGAGGAGATGTTGTGAATTCATGATGTTATTATGTGGTTGTTGACAAGCCTCTGTATTGTAATAAGAATGTTGCAACTCGTAGTAGTACCAACTTTAATTTATCGGCCCGGGGTTTCATACAAACTTGGAGGTGGCAATGCTATATACACAATAGATGTATCATTCTACTAAAGTCACTTCTCAATTGGGGAACTTGACCATTAAGGTTCCACACCATTCCTCTATTAAGCTAAAGGGAGTCTAACTAATAACAGTGGAATGTAAAACTAGTTTTATGGCAAGAAAAGTAAATTCTTGTCAATTCAAGAAATGAAATACGCGAACTTGTAAATGCTATGATACGACATAAATCATCTATCTATGAAATGACACAAATTACTTGCAAGAAGGAAACTATGCTAACCTTGCACTTGATCATCTAGCTACCATAACTACTTGAAAATAGGAAGTTATTTTATCATTTCAAAATCCAAACATGTATGCATTTAATTATCTCCTTCACACTTGCATCATAGATAAAAGTCCTAATTGCTAAATTCAAAAATATAAAAGCTAATGCTATCTCATATTGAAGGAGGGAAAGGAATGGAAAGGCTAGTCTAGGTGTCACTTATGGTCATGGAGTCTAAGTTGAGGGGTTAAACTACTCCTACACTAGGCTATACTACTATTTCAGGTCAAAACAGGTAGCTACAGATGTATTGAACTGTTACAGGATGTCTTGTACTGCCACAGGAAGTTGGTTGAGTGATTTTGAAGGAAAATAATGGTGAGATGAAGTTTTGGAAAGTTTCATGACATTTGTGTAATATGTAGGGGAGGTGAACATCACCCAAGGCCAAGCCAAACACTTCAACAAGACTAGATCTTCCCTAGACAACTTTCTCACAGTGGATGGAAAACATAGGTTTGGAGTATGGGCTGGTATGCTTCCACAGAAGGTGGAGAAGACCTAGGTGGAGTTGGTTGGAGCTGTCCCTTCCTGCAGATCAATAATACTTGCAATAAAACCTCTTTCTCTATTCATTTACAAATTATCTCATGTCAACAAGGAAAAGATGAGTTGAATTTAGAAATTTGACCTAACTATTGTTAGCGACTAGAACTATGGAATGGACTACCTTCTAAGCTACAACAATCTTAAGAAGTAGACTAACAACTGCAAATATTTCCAAGGAATCATAAACAACTATTTAGCTAAAATTGAAACTTAACCTAAGTGATGAACAAAGGACAAAATCAGTTTTTGGGTTGTGAGAGTGGGATCCCCTAATCATAATCCAATAAGGGAGATGGGATAGGGGTCACTTTCACAATATTTTCTGGTATATTTTCCTTCACTATAATGCAAAACTAATCTACACTTTAAGCTAATGAAAGCATGGATAAGCAACAACTTTTATCAACTTTCTAAGCTACACAGAAAACAGAAATAAACTTCAGCAGTAAATCAACATTCTAAGCTAAGAATACTGATACAAAGGAGAGGAACTTCTACTACTAGGGTTGGGCCCTAACCTAAGAGCTTCAGACCTCTAATTCAACTTAGTGCTGGATCAAAATAGAATTTCTCATTATCATAAAAAGGTCAAATACATCATGACAATAATAGTCAAATGTGCTTCAACTTCATGGCCTCTTGGCTACAATAAAACTTCGAATCCTAATGAGTCCCTTAGCTTTCTTATTTAGACAAAACTGGAGCTACCAATATCTCCCTAGAAAAATAGGGATACTAGGCTACCTAACTCGAAAATAACTCTTCCTAGACTAGCACTGGCTTGGCTGCTAAAGAAATCGACTTGCTTGGCTGCCAGTGACACCGAGCTGATGAGATAGAGTGGGAGAATATTTGAATGATCTGAGGGGTTAAGGAGGGAGACCACTTCCTATAATCTCTCTTTCTTGTCTACTTTGCATCCCTACACTCAAGTAAACTCAAAACAACACCAATTTCCTCCATTTAACACACATGAGGCCATAAGGCATAGTAACTCACTTTTACTTTTCTCAGTAAGAAAATATAACAAAATATATAAATAAATGTGAGAAAAGACAATTTAGTAAGTTGAAGAGTGGCATTGTGACCCATATAGTTTACCTATTGATGAGCCTCATCATCACCCCCCTACTGAAACTATTTCTCATCCTCTGAGAAACCTAGTCATCTATATCCATATCCTTCATAGCCCTGGTAGCCTCCCTGACATCCCAAGCTTCTATGGATGGCGTCTCTTCCTGAGGATAGAACCTTGCATTTTTGTCTATCTCTTCCCACTTCTCTCTTTCCTCTTCTTCCTTCCTACCTTCCAACAATCATGACAACAAGTGGACTAAGCTTAAGTCCAATCCAATTGATCTCCAATCTTTGAATGGCCTTTTTATATATGGGTGTTCTCTCTAATGCATTCCTCAATCTCTCAAGAGGGTGATACTCCCTGATCCTAAGACTGTGTGGCAGGTTATTCCATCTTCTCTGGCATGCTTATTGGCTCTCAGTCCCCAATAGTCTTAGAGTGTCCTCAAAATGGGAGATGGCGCATTATTGGGTATCTGGGTATCTTGGTGAATGTTGAGCATCATTGGAAATGATGCTCTAGTTACTCATTAAAACACTTGAATTTATTTGCTCTACCTTGATGTATAGGGGTTCATTCATCTCTTTTTCTACTATTCTCTTCACTTCCTGAGTCCAGGATTCCTCATGAATCATCCATGATGCAAGGGCAATCAACTACAAGTCTCGCAACTATGTATTTGGGTCCCAAATTTCAGGTCTATTAAGGCAAGGTTGTGCAGGTAGAATTCAGATACCTTGGCCTTTTCCTCAAGGGTAGTCTTTTCACACCAATCAATGAACTGCTTGTAATCTTGGAATGACACGGTACCCTATTGTGCCAATGTCTTAATTTGGAATTTAATCCAATGGTCCTTGAGGTAAAGTGCATAAGGTTTGCATGGAATTCTACATTGAAGTGCCTCCATGGAGAGGCTTTCCATGGTGGCCAATTGGGTTTCTACTTGTAGTTGTGTTTTCATGGTGTATTCTCTATCTCTTAATTCACTCAAATCCTTGCCCATATCTAGGAGTTTTTCTTTCTCTTTCTTTTTCAAGTTCAAAGAAGAGAGGGCTTGCAAATTTATGTGGAATCACTCTTCCTCCTTCAATGAACTTGTAGTAGGATCTCAATTTGGGCTATGGACTAGGCTCTTGTAGCTCTTTAAAATCTCCCTCAACTGTATTTGGAGACATTTCCCCCTCCTGTGATTTTAGTGTTGCTTCTTTGCCTCCTTGTTTCCCAATATACTCTTCCTGTAGCACTTTCTACCTTTCCTGTAGCACTTCCATTATTTCCTGTAGCACTATTTTGGAATCTTACACCAATCCTTTTCCTTTTTGTTGGAGCGTTACAGGTGCCTTGGGCTACTTGGTTGAGGCTGACTTAGTGACAAGCTTCTTGACATAGGTAATGAGATCCTTTATGGTTTCTACAGGTGATGTGACTTTCTCAACCTTTTTCCCCATGGATTCTAGCTCCTCCTATTTACTTGGTGATTCTTCAATTACAATAGGGGTTTTTGTGGGGCTTTGTGGCTTCCCCTGCTTAATCCTAGTGTGCTTCTTGTTTTGAAATAGAGGGGAGTTTGTCTCTGCCTTTTCTTTGTGGATTTGATGGGTGTGCTCAAAGAAGCTAAGGCATCGATTTCCTCCTTTTTAGTGGGTTCAAGAGATAGCCTTCCCTAATCTGGAGATACCTCATCCTCTTCAAGTGCAGTGGTCTTCTCAAGGTTGGCCTCTTTCTACTGCTCCTCATCTTCTTTTCTATTTTCTTCTTCCTTATCTTAATCCTCTATTTTGTTTATCTCTGCCTATTCTTCTTATTTTCCTCCTTCTTCTCCTTTCTCTCCTTCTCCTTCTTCTTCTTCTCCTTCTTCTTCACTTGAAGCTGAGTTCTCAACAAGTGCAAGGACTTGGGTCTCTAGGAATGCTTCTATGTCCATATCTCTAAATGTGGACTAGAGGATATGGACTCTTGATCTACTCAAAACATCTTATACTATCGTCTTGATGAGACCATGGTGTGCTAATTGTTGTTGCTTTCCCAATTTCACCTTCTAGCTCGTGTATATGATTGATTGTAGGAGAAAATAAGGCACACTTAATATTTGGGATATGGGAAACCTGGTTCAAAATTTACATTCATGGAGCAACCTAAACTAGTAGCCATAGTCTACATTCAGTCTCCCTTAACAAAAAATGTATCTAAGGATGTGGTAGGCTACCTCATCTCAGGGATAGTGAAGACTCTCCCTTCTGACCCCATTTTTGTCTTCAATTGGACTCTCATCATTGGTGAAGAAATTTTTCTTAGAAAAGGTGTTGCTACCCTTGTCTTCCCTTCTCCAATTGACCCCTAGAG
The DNA here is from genome assembly GCA_000404065.3 of Pinus taeda. Classification (NCBI taxonomy): domain Eukaryota; kingdom Viridiplantae; phylum Streptophyta; class Pinopsida; order Pinales; family Pinaceae; genus Pinus; species Pinus taeda. The sequence goes on from APFE031386319.1 coordinate 51,754, forward strand.
GAAGTGTTGTCACTGTATTGATTAACTCAAGATTGATGGTAATGGACAACCCTCTTACCACAATGATAGCATCTCTTCTTTCTTGAGGGCTTAGTGCCATGGAAAACTCATAAGCTATATCATCGTCATATCCCTTGAGAAACTCAAAGAAGCCTAACCAGTGATGCCTCTTGAAGATGTCTACCACAAGGGGATGGAGGTGAATTCTTGATGTATCTGTGGGCTCTCTTCTATTGAATCCCCCTCACATTTTCTTCTCTGGTTTTAGCTAAATGTAGGAGGCTTTGTAAGATAGATTCTGTATGAATTTCGGGGTAGCTAAGAGCTAAAAATTATTATTGGATGAATGGAACTACTACAAATCCTTATAGTCACAATTTTGTTTTACTTTTATAGCCCAAAACCATTTTGTATTCCCAAGATAATTTTAATTTCTAAGATAGTGCAGAGTGTAATAGTTATGCAAACCATGAACAAAGGATAGATAGGCTACTTACTTCTCACTGTAATTCCTGCAATTATGAAAATTGAGTACCAATTTGACCCTAGGCACACCCTGTAGACTTCCTGTGGAATTCCACTATTTCCTGTAGCTTCTTGTAGCCTTCTATGATTCTTATAGTTGTTTCCTGTTGTTGGGTTTGGAGCCTGATTATTTTCTGTATTAAAAGGTTTCAACTAGATGTATACCCCAGGAAGATTGTACACCCCTCCACACGGGGGGGTGCTATTTCTACAATATTTTATGTGTTCCATTACTCTGTAATATATAATTTTCTAACAATTGGTATCAGAGCTAAAGGTCTATTTGGCAGATAAACTCGCAGGATAGAAGGATTACTAGTTTGAGTGGTAGCAATTGCAGAAGATGGTAGGTTTAGAGTCGAAAAATTCAACGGCCAAAACTACCAACTGTGGAAGATGTATATGGAAGATTATCTGTATTAGAGAGATCTGTACCTACCATTGAGCGGAAAGACAAAGAAGTCGACGAGTAGATAGACACAGAATGGAGTATTCTCAATAGAAAGGCACTTGGAATAATACGGTTGTGCCTAGCGGCGTCGCTATCTTTTAATATTTCAAAGGAAATGACAAAAAAGGGTTTAATGTCGGCATTGGCCAAACTATATGAAAAACCCTCGACCTCAAATAAGGTATTTCTTATGAAGTGTTTATTTAATATGAAGATGTCAGAAGGTGGATCTGTTGCAGACCATTTAAATGATTTTAATACAGTTACAAGTCAGTTAAGTTATGTAGGGGTAAATTTTGATGATGAAGTTAGGGCTCTTTTATTTCTGTGCTCATTTCCAGAAAGTTGGAATGGTTTAGTTATGGCCATTAGTAACTCTGTCTCTGGATCTAGTACTTTAAAGTTTCATGATGTTGTCGGTGCAATCCTTAGCAAGGAAATGTGATGGAAAAGCTTTGGTGAGACATCAAGTGATGCTTTGACTATAGAGACTAGGGGAAGAAAAATGGAAAGAGGAAAGAGCCCAAGATATCATAGTAAGTCAAGAAAAGGTAGATCCAAGTCCAGATCGGGGATAGTGTGCTGGAAATGCAGGAAAAAAGGACACCTGAAGAAAGATTGCAAGTCTTGGAAGGGAAAAGAAGGAGACGCGCATCAAGAAACTAATCCTTAAGCGAATGTAACAGGTGATGTGTTGCAAGATGCTTTGATTCTTTCATTAGAAAATATTATTGATGCATAGGTGGTAGATTCAGGGGCCTCATTCCATGCCACACCTGATAAGAAACATTTTCATGATTATGTTCAAGGAGATTTTGGATAGGTTTGATTAGGTGATGATAAACCTTGTAAAATCGTTGGAATGGGTACAATGTTCATCAAACAGCAGAACAGAAAGCAATGGCTATTGAAGGAGATAAGGCATGTTCCAGATCTGAAGAAAAATCTAATTTCAACAGGGCAGTTGGGAGGTGAAGGTTGCGTAACTACTTTCACAGATAAAAAACTTGAAGGTCACTAAAGGATCCCTGGTAATAGCAAAAGGAGGAAAGGTTGGTACATTGTATTTATGCAATGGTATTTCTAATTATGTTAATGCTTTAACCTCTACAGGAGAAGATACGGCATTGTGGTGTCATAGGCTCGGGCACATGAGTGAGAAGGGGATGGAGATTCTTCACTCAAGAAATTTGTTGCTAGGTTTGAAGCATGTTGATTTAAAATTCTGTGAGAATTGTGTTTATGGAAAACATAAGAGATTCAGATTCCTTAAAGTTGGGAAAGAAAAGAAGAGCGAAAAATTAGAGCTTGTGCATACAGATGTATGGGGACCTACTCAAGTATCATCTCTTGGTGACTCTCATTATTATGTTACTTTTATTGATGATGCAACCCGAAAAACCTAGATTTATTGTATTCGAAATAAATTTGATGTATTTGATACTTTCAAGAAACTGAAAGCTTTGGTTGAAAATGAGACAGGAAAAAGGTTGAAGTGTCTCAGATTAGATAATGTAGGTGAATATTGCAGCAAAGAATTTGATAGGTACTATTCAGAGAATGGAATTCGTAGAGAGAAAACAGTTCCAGGAACACCACAAGAAAATGGCGTGTCAGAAAGGATGAATAGGACAATCATGGAGCATGAAAGGTGCATGAGATTGCATGCAGAATTGCCTTTACAATTTCAGGCAAATGCTATGGATACTACTATTTATCTAATAAATAGAGGACCTTCAAGTTCCTTGGATGGTCGTATTCCAAAGGAGGCATGGACAGGTAAAATGGTAAACTACTCTTTTTTAAAGACTTTTGGTTGTGAAGCCTTTGTCCACATTAACAAACAAAATAGAACAAAGCTTGAGGCAAAATCAAAGAAATGTACCTTTATTGGATATGGTGTTAATGATTTTGGTTATCTCTTTTATGATTATGAAAGACATAAAATCATTAGGAGCAGAGATGTCATATTCAATGAAAATGTTTTCTATAAGGATCATTTGTAGGAAAAAGAAAACAGAGAATACACAGTGCTTGACGAGATCACAGAAAAAGTGATGGTGCCTGAAAATAATAATGATCAGTAGCTAGCAACAACCACAACAGCAACAAGCACTTCAAACACCTGAAAGTGGTTTTAGAATATCTACCAGGATAAGTAGACCCCCTGAACGATACTCTCCTTCATTATATTATGTATTGTTGACTGATTTTGGTGAAGGAGAATGTTGTGAAGAATCAGTGCAGGTAGAAACCAGGAAGAAGTGGGATCAAGCCATGAAACAAGAGATGGACTCCTTAGCACATAACCAGACTTGGGACTTAGTCAGGTTGCCTGCAGGTAAAACAACATTGCATAACAAATGGGTTTACAAGTTGAAGGAAGAAGATGGAGGTAGAAAAAGGTACAAAGCTAGACTTGTGGTGAAGGGGTTTGCATAGAAGAAAGGTATTGATTTTGATGAAATATTTTCTCCTGTTGTTAAAATGACTTCAATCAGAACTATGTTAAGTCTAGTAACAGTTGAGCATTTGCATCTTGAGAAGTTAGATGTAAAGACAATTTTTCTCCATGGGGATTTGGAGGAAGAGATATATATGCAGCAACCACAAGGATATGAGGTAAAAGAAGGAGAAACTATTGTGCAAGTTGAAGAAGAGCTTCTATGGCTTAAAACAGGCTCCAAGGTAGTGATATCTAAAACTTGACAGGTTTATGTCTAAATAAGGTTATACTAGATGTCACTCTGTTCATTGTGTTTATTTCAAAAGACAAAATGATGGCAACTATATTATATTGTTATTGTATGTAGATGACATGCTTGTTGCAGGTTCTAACATGCAGGAGACAAATGTGCTCAAAAGAAAATTGGCAAACTCATTTGCAATGAAGGATTTGGGTGCTATAAAACAAATCCTTGGTATGAGAATAACTAGAGACAGGAAGAATCACAAATTAACATTGTCTCAAAGTGAGTACATAGAAAAGCTGTTGAAAAGGTTTAATATGCAGAATGAAAAACCATTTAGTATACCTTTTGCTAACCATTTCAAACTTAGTAAGGAGATGTGCCCAAAGACCCAAGAAGACATGGATTATATGTCTAAAGTTCCATATGCATCAGTAGTTGGAAGCTTAATGTATGCAATGGTCTGCACAAGGCCTAATATTGCACATGCAATGGGAGTTGCAAGTAGGTACATGAACAATCCAGGAAAAGAACATTGGATGGTGGGGAAGTGGATTCTCAGGTATTTGAGAGGTACCACAAATCAAGCATTATGCTTTGGTGATTCAAACATTTCTCTACAGGGATATGTTGATGCAGATATGGTGGGCGATAGAGATAATAGGAGGAGCACAACAGGGTATGTTTTTACTGTAGGTGGAACAAATGTCAGTTGCGTCTCAAAACTACCAAGTGTTGTTGCACTCTCAACAACAAAAGTAGAGGATGTTGCTACTACAAAGTCTAGTAAAGAAATGATTTGGTTACAAAGGTTTCTGGATGAATTGGGTAAGAAGCAAGAGTTGGGTAGGTTATACAGTGACAGCCAGAGTGCCATACATCTTGCAAAGAACTCTGTATTTCATTCCAAGACTGAGCATATACAGCTAAAGTACCATTTCATACTGTCAGCGTTGGAAGATGGACAGTTGATGCTGGAAAAGATACACACTAACCAGAATCCTGCAGATATGTTAACAAAAGTTGTAACCAGGGAGAAACTGAGAATCTGCTTAGTTTCAATTGGTCTTCAAGTACGATGAAGAATATGAGAAACAACTACGTCCAAAGTGGAGTCATTGTCTAGCAAATGAAGCAGTGGTGGAGTTGCTATAATAAGTCTCCAAGTGGGAGATTGTTGGGTGTGGAGCCTGATTATCTTCTGTATTCAAAGGTTTCAGCTGGATGTATACTCTAGGAATATTGTACACCCCTCTAGTCAATCTGGGCCATTCATTAGGTGGATTATCTGATGGTAGAAGTTATGTTTAATTTAGGGCATTTTTCCCTAGAAGGAAACCCCTAGCTATATATGAGGGAATTGTATTGTGTCTATGTATATCTTTATTCAGAGTGAGGAAAAGAGAGGAGATTGAGAGCGAAGAGGGTGTTACAACAGATCTACTGTAGGTTTTATCTCTTCAGTTTGTTGGATAATATAAAAGGAAGGACTGGTTGTTTCTCCATGGACGTAGCCCAAATTGGGTGAACGACGTATAGCTGTGTCTCTCTTGTTTTATGCGTTTTTTGTGTTTATATTTCTGCAATATTTTATGTGTTCCATTGCTCTGTAATATATAATTTTCTAACACCTGTAGGGTGGCCAGAGAAGGGTGCGAATTTTCGATGGATTTCCAAATTGGTCCCTATCTCCTCGATTTTGAAATGAGCAAAAAAATGCATGAAACTTTGCGGTTTTGCGCTATTTATGGTCAAGACTCAAAGTGTTATGCTAGCTGGCAGTGGTAAGAGATTTCCCAATTTGAACCATTGTCCCACCATTGGTCATCATTCACTTACTCCTCGTAATAATAACCCACTCCCTCTTAATTAATTTGACCACTTTTCTAACTGATTCCCTCTTATGTGACATCCTTATGTGGCATGCTGATTGAAAGATCACTTTTTGATCATGAGTTGAGGGTGGCCAAGTTAAGTGACCACCTCCAGCTTATAAAAATGACCTTTCTTCGACATTTTTCACATTTTTCATGATATCATACCTAGGGAAAAGTTGAGTAAGTTACCATACCTGAGCCTACCTTTTTCTGATTAGTGCATGCTAGAATAGTTCACTTTGTGATGCTACTAAGGGAAGTGCTTCCTTGCTCTCTTTTTGTGTTTTTCTTTTGGCTCATGTATAGCTCACTTCTTGTCTTGTTCATGTGTAGGTGCTTGATATCCTTTTGTTGTTGCTATTGCTATGGAGAGATCTAGGAAAAACAAGGTTTCCATGGATGATGGCACTCCTTCTCACTCTAGTTGGGGAGATAAACTAAGTTTTAGGTTGGTTGGAGTAGTGGCACAATTTGCTACAAGAGATCTTGTAACTGCTACAGGAAATCCTGTAGCAGCCCCTTTTTCTTCCTTTTCAAGGTTTTTTTCTTCAGAGGGGTGGTGGAAAGTGGCATAGGGATTAGAGGATGATAGAAGAGCTTTGATGGAGTGGTGAAGGGCTATGAAAATTGAGTACATGTCCTTCCTTTCTTTTATTATATTCTTTGACATTTTCTTGTTTTTTTTTTTCTGAATGAGACAGAGCTAGATATGGGTATCATGGTGATTTGAATCAGGGGTGCATGGATGATGGTTGAGTGGTTTGATGAAGGGTAGGGTCCCTAATCGACCAAGAATAACCATGTAAGATGATTTCTCATAAAGTCCCCTTTTCTGTAGCATTTCATGGCATCCGGTAGTGCTAGAGGATCTTCTTGTACCAGCTATAGGACATCCTGTAGCAAACCAAAAAATGCTAAAAAAATGATGTTTGAAGCCTGATAATGGATATGATTGGTAGGGACATGGTTTGCATGGAAAAATGTAAACTTTTAAATGGGAACTATAAACTCAAAATGGGAACTCTCATCGAAAAACCCTGAAAAAACATCAAAAACAGTGCTAAAAACGAAAAAGTGTGTATACTGGAATCATGGTTTTTTTTAGGGTCAATTTTGAACATGTTTTAAAAATGGTAGTGAAAATGAAATTTTCATACAAAAAAACCTTGAAAACGAAAAAGTGTTGATACTAGAACGACGATTTTTTTTAGGGTCAATTTTCAACATTTTTAGAAAATGCTAGTAAAACCGATTTTTTATGTGTAAAAAAATAGTTGTTTATGAGGAAAAAAACACACTAATGTTTTTGGTAGAATAATATTTTTCTTTCCTAACTATAAATTCAACATGTTTTCAACCATAACATGCTAGATACAAAAGAAATTGGAATTTTTTCAACGATACAATTAAAAAACCATGATATTATGAACAAATTACATCACTAAATGAATCAAAATGTCATTATTTGTATATTGAATGAAACATACATTATATCTCTAATTTAATGTTGCATTGTAGATATTCTAAACAATAAAAATGATCATAATTAAGACATATAATCAAACAACATAAAAATGACTCATAACTTCTAATTTAACATCATATGGAAATCAAAAATTTTATTTCAAAATACGATGCAAACATCACTTATATAAACTGTCTTAGACAACTATTCAAAATCACTCATATTTTCTTGGACACCATCAGAATGCACATCTTTAGATGAATGACTAGATGCAAACGAAGATGTTCCATGTTCTTTTCTTTCATCAACTAGTGCCCCATCTGAGTCCACATGCATGCCCACCATTTTAGGTTTTAAAATTCTTCCAGATTTATGACTAGTTTCAGTAGACTACCATCTCAACACTGTTCCTTCTGGTAACAACCTTTTCAAAATATCTATCGTCATAGCCAAGCCAGACACCAAAATGGTGTATGAGACCCCCTTGTTTGTGGGACAAGAGACCCACGTCCATGCAACGATTTGATTATTGTCTATGAAGGCATACCTACTCTAACCCATTTTGGTTTTTCAACCTGTGACCTCTTAGGAGGAAACACATGCTCTTAACCATTAGGCGTATTCATGCTCTAAGAAAGTGGATTTGATTAGCTAGAGATAGTAATATAGAAACTCACAATTATAACTCACGATCACAATATATAACACACATGTAACATACCTGTAAGATTACAAATTATGATAATATGTTTGAGAATACAAGCGTAACTATTTCCTTTTATGCATCTCCAATGGGAATGTAATTATGAACTAGAATCTAGCCTAGGTTTGGAGTTTCTATTTTAAAAATTGATGCATTAATAAAGCCTATATGTGTAATCTTAAAAGTATAAAATTTTATTTTATGCTATTTCAAAAAAATTGATTTGAATGTTCATTTTGTTAGGTTTAAAGGTTACATAATTGGGCACAAAATTTAACGTTGATTTCCAAGTTATTAATTTGTTTCAGTTTCCAAAAAAAATACATAATGCTACAAACTTTTCCACAATTCACCAAAATAACCATCTAAGTCCAAGAATTTGAAGATATTAAAGTGTCAAAGCTCCATGATTCCTGGTAGTGCAACAAGTTGTTTATTTATTTTATTTTAATATTGAACCCTAATCTACATTACTTGCTACTCGGATGCCGGTGCTTTTATGTTACATTTATGAAGGGTCCTTGTCACACCGACATCTAGTCCTGCAGGTGGCAGGAAAACACATCTACCCAAGCTCTCCCACGAATGAAAATGGATTACAATGATTACCTGCAGATCATTTGGCATTTAGAATTGAATGCGCAGTTTGTCCAAGACACTTCACCTAAAGCTCCTTTAATGGTTTCCTTGGCTCTCTCTGCTATTATTTACCTCTGGCCTCTCTACATTAGCCTGCCTCAGACTTTGCATCCTTGCAATGCTTTTAAGGTGGCGTTGAATGTCTGGTTCAAAACTTGTCTCGGGCTCCCTTACACCGGCACCTACTTTGCTTCACCCTGATCTTCATCTCCTTCAAGTGGCCGTGCTACTTTGAAAAAGGTGCGACGTCGAGATAGATGTCGCCGACGTGGAAGTCATGGAGGCTGTGGGCACTCTCTGCCTGCTCCCCTGCATGTTATTCCTATGGCTTCAGTTTCACCTCCCTTTGAGATTCGTAGGTCTCTCCCACACGACTCTTCTCAAACCACCCATTTCATGTTTCAAAGCCGCCTTAATCAACCTGTTCTCTTGGCCAGTATCACTGTAATTTTTTTGGAGGAAGAAGCTTGGCTCATTGTTGCTGCGAACACCTCAACAACGTAGTCTTAGGAGGAAAGCACGCAACAGGGGGAAGACGTTGGCATTGTGTTCAATTGTGGCAATTTATAGGCTGGAGAAAATGACACTCATGTCTCCAAGCCTCCAGAAGGCAACCTTCAGGAAATCCCAACCCCTGGTCACTCGGCGAGTGGTTCTGATGGCATTCTGCATCTGGCAGCTCTTCCGAGTGGCAGCGGTTCAGCTAACATGGACAATGTGGATGACACGTGGATGGGCTATCCATGTTCGGTGGAGGAGGAAGCTTTGGAACATGAAACTAATGCTTGAAGACTCCTGGGCCAAGTCTAATTTCATGTTCCTCTCTTTTCTTTTCATCTCAGTATGCTATGCCTATATGGCTTTTGTCAATGTTTTTCTTTTGTATCAGGCCTCTAGTTCTGTTGTAGTTTCAGGCCTTTGGTTTTGCAATTTTTCTCATGGCTATCTAGGTAGTTTAGATAGTATGATCATAGCTTTTCTTCTGTCCTTTTATGTGGTTTACCAACATGGCCAGTTCTCTCCGTATGGCCTTGGGCTTTTGTATCTAGTTAATCCCAACCCTGAGACAGTTTGTATGTACTACTAGACAGCCTCGGACCTCCTTTGAGGTCTCGACCGAGTTGTAACTGTATTTTTACTTTTATTAATAGAATTAGCCTTTAAATAAAAAAAAAAATCTACATTACTTTCTAATTTGTAATGAACAATAACTAAGCATTAATGCCTTTCAAAGCATTTAGTGCTACTAAGTCTTCTTGATGAGAAAGGCAATGAACACTTATTAAATTTGGCACAAGTATTTTTTAATAAAATGATAAATCTTGTTTGATTAGCAACCATAAAAGAAGTACCATTCATGGAAACAAATACCATTTTTTTATGTAATATGTTGGATTCAAAATTCAGGGTAACCACAAACCACGCTTAGTCTGGTAGCTAGCCCTACTAGAACAGGAGAGGGCTCTCTCCAAGTCACACTCAGTGAATAAGTGAATGAAAAGGCCTGAGATGACTTACAACAAACTATTTATCTTAGGCTAGTAAGTGAAAATGAAAATAAGAAGTGATTTCCATGAATGACTGTGTTCTGGGATGTTATGGGACCACTGGACCTCAATGACTAGAGAACTTAATACAAAGACACGGATTATCTCATGAGGCAAGGCAGGCGGAAAGCATAGAAATTAGTTTTAAGATATGGCGGAATGGAGAGATTGATTAAGAGGGTGAAAAGGGCATGGACAACATGAATCCTTTTCAATAGAAGAATGAACACTGAACATGAAATTTTCCCACAGGCAGAGCAATAAAATTGAATTCTACCTTAGCTAACTTAGAAAATTTCAATGGAAATGAATATGAAATGAGATATGAAACATAACAAGATACATATGAAACATAAGAGACACATTTGCTACACTCGCAACCACATGAATCTCATGAAACAGAGCCACTGCCTTTCATTAATCCTTTGTAAAAAATATACAATGAAAAAACAAAGTTTCTTTTCCACAGTCTCCCAGAAGTTACAACCCAACCCAACCCTTTGCAAATGGTTTGCATACAATATATAGAATGTGCCATGAAGAGATAGAATGCCCAAGGGTTGGGGAGTTACTCGAATCATTACAAACTGAAGGTGGAGAGCCAAACAACAGCTACAGGTGCAGCTCCACAAACATGACAAATGGCTTGGTGGCCCTTTGCCTTCCTTTGCCACTTGGATAACTGACCATCTGGAGTGAAAATACTTATAAAACTGCCTTAGGTGCCAAAAAACGGAAGTGCATATGAGTGGGCCCACTTACAAAAAGTCGGGAAGCGAAATTTCACGAAATGGAGGCATTCTGGCCTTTTTTCCTATATGCGCCGTGCCCCTTTCCTGTATGCGTCGTGGCACTTTGAGGCCAATTTTGAGGCACTTTCTGGAGTCCAAAATGTGTTCAAGTGGGCTCGTTGGAAAGCCTATCCTGTCTACTTTCCAACGCAAATGAAATTTTTGAATTTGGAGCTCATTTGCCCCTCCAAATCTTCATTCTCCCAAGAATGCTTCCTGTGTCTCAAAATAGGGGCAGTGAGGCCATTTTTGAGTGTAATTTTCCATTTTGGTGGCAAAGATCTTCTCCAAATTTCTTGCTCCCAGTGCCAGTAGTTTTTATTTTGCATGCCGAATCCAAAAACTCAAACCATTTCTCATTTGGAGCTCCCAATATTATGCATTGCGCCGGTGGCGCAGCGCATATAGAGAAAAAACCTGTTTTTGTGCCAAAAATTTGTCATGTGACCAAAACTTTCCCAAATTCTTTGAAACTTGGGCTGGAGCTCCTCTATGAAGTGCTATGCTGCACCAAGGAATCTTTAGCGAAGATTCGAAGCCGATCTTGCTCTTTTTCCTTTTTTGCTTTCTTTGTTGCTTCGTTCAATTTAGCCTTCAAGCTCCTTATTCAGGCCTTTGCGCTCATGTTCCGTGCCCTGTAATGACAAGCCATCCTCCTCAGTATGGATTTGTCCCTGTTTGCCTTCTCCTGCTTTTTCTCCAAGTGTAGATTGACCCGATCCAACCAAGACTCACGGTCGTTGTTGATCTCTTGCTCCAAGGTAGTGAGCTCGATCCCTCTTTGCTGGAAAGCTTGTCGATTTTCACGAATGCTTTGCAACTCCATGATCATCTGTTGGTCCTCAAGTTGTTTGTTTCTCTGTTCCAGATACTTGATGACCCATCTAGCCCTCTCGAAATTCAGTATCAAGTCTTTGATCTCCGCGTCCTACTCCTGAGTGGTCATCCTAAGTTTGGCATTTTGTGCCTCTGTCTCTTCATCCAGAATGAGGATGACATCGGTCTCTTGTGCACCTGATGGCCCCTCATCATGCACGGGCTCTTTGCCCTTGTCCAATACATATGTAGTCGATGCCGGAAGTGAGGCCCCTTCCAACCCGGGTGGAGATAACACTCGCTTTACTGCTGCAAATAAGTTCCTACTGCCTTTCTGATATGTCATCAAAAATTGCATGATCGTGGTCTCATGGCGCTCATGCTGATAAGAAGGACCACCCAACTCCTGTTCGGGCTCTGATAGTACCTGTGGTGTGCTGAAGAAGTCACGGGGGATGAAGTCCTTCCAAGCAATGCCCTGCAATCCCAACTGATGGTCTACCAAAATCCGAATGAGAGCGAAGTGATAGACACTGTTAAGCTGCTGCTGAGGGGTCTTATGCAGCATGAAGGTGTTCATCCTCTCTATATTCCTGCATATGAAAAATGGGAGGTTCATCATCCTCACCCTAGTAAAGTGCATGAGCAAGCAGATATGATAGGCATAAAGTCAAGAGAACCTCCCCTCACAGTTGAAGTATTTCATGATCAATCTCATGAGCGGAGCATACTCATTCTTCAAGTATCTGAAGGGAAATACTCTTGTGAGCTCATTCAAGAATATGGTTTTGATGTAAGGCTCATAGTGTTCCCTTTCCACCTTCTTCTTCTTATGCCATAGCTCCCCAAAATTTGGTATACCTGTTTCCAATGATATAGCTTCGGGTGTCAAGGTGAAAGTGACCCCGGCCAAGGTAGATTGACCTCCATGTATATGAAGCACAAATAACTGGGCCAACTCATGATGAACTCTGACATTTGTCACCCTTTGACAAAATTCGAAACATGATAAGTGTTGGAAGGATGCCATGGCAAGAGGGCATGCTTGTAACTCGGTGAGGGTAGTGGGTTCATCCCTGACATGTTTGCCACTCTTGTGGTGTCTCCTGGGAGCCTGCTCTTCTAAGGTTGAGTCACTCTGTGTCTCCCTCTCATACTTGGACGAATGCAGTGATGACATGACTGCAATGTGGGTTGTGATTAGGCTGCCTCTTTGATGATGGTGTGAGGCTGGGTGCCTTTGTAGTATCTGTTACCAAGGGGAACAAATGAAACAGGGAATGTTAGGAAGGGAGTGATGAAATGGGGGTAGGGGTTATAGGGAGAAATTTGCTAAGGATATGGGAGGAGTTTGGGTATTTTGATGGGGTAGGATTTGGGGTTTTATGTGGACCAAATAGTGGAGGGATAGGGGAGGGGGTTTGGTAGTAGTTTAGGGTAGGGATTTCAGGAAAAATGAGAGATGAAGGATGGGAAAACTGATGGGTGAGGGGAAAAGGTGAGTGGAGTGAAACCTTGGCACTTAACAAGACATTTAAACAACCCTAGCCATCAATTTCTTGGCGATTTCTCATGGTCGATTTTATACATTTGGTGGCATTGAAATATCTCTATAAACACCCATCATTGACAAAACTTGATGAGCAAGTGATTTTAAAGAGCCTACCTCTCAATTTGATAGGCTTCACCAAAATTTGGGAGCGTTTTGGCACGTTCTGGGTGCTTTATCTCTGTGCGTCGCGCCCCTGTCTGTGTATGCTGCGCTCCGGGTGTGCGCCACACTCGTTACGGGCTTGAACGGTGGGCGGGTGCTGTGTGTGCCGCGCCCTTGCGTGTGTGCACCGCGCCCTTATCCTCACCTCCAACCAACCTCTAGCTCCTTGTTTTCTCCTCGGACTGTATACGTCGCGCGCAAAGCCCAGTGCGCCACGCTTTGGGTATGTGCCGCGCCCTTAATAAGCTTACACTGTGGGTAGGCTGCGTGTGCGTCGCACCCTCTGTGTGCGTCGTGCTCCTGGTTATATGTGCCGCGCTCTCCAAGGTCGCCTCCAACTCAGTCAATTCACCCACCAATGCACACTCACGCCTTTCCAACACTTCTTCAAGACTTGTAATGGCACAATGTATTTGTTTATGACCAAAATTTGTATATATAGCCTTGGAAGAGATGGGTTAATATTTTCCTCTTCAAAAACCCATTTTTCTAATGTTTGAGTTTTGCACTTTTTCATTGACTTTAAAACACACTGATTTTCACTTTCCCTTTGAAATTTTAGCTCGAATGATGCAATTTTTGGCACTCTTTGTGGGGGTTGCAGGACAGGACATGTGACCACGGAAACCATGACTGCATCTAAAAAAATCACTTGACGACTTTTTTTTGAAAATTTTTCCATAAATGACATTGTTTGACTGTTCTTCAAAACAAAGTTTTGAAGAAGAGTCGGAGTCTATCCACATGACGATGAAGATTTCTGAACCATAACTATGTAAGGGCCTCACTGTGGCCTGCATGGCTCTACTAAACATGTTCAAGTACAAAATTGATGAATTCCTAGACCTAGACCTCGAAATGACCTTTGTCCTTTAAAGGACCAGACCTTGACTGTCATGGACTTTGATGATGATTGACCAAGACCTGAGCCAGCAGGAGCCAGACATAAGGGGGGGAAATGACTAATGAACTTCTCCGTCAGATTATGGCATGCCCCTAGTGGAATGAAATTGGGAGAATGGAGCGGGACACCTAATCATGAAAAGCATAAAGAGTTTTGATCTCTGACGGAGGACTGACCAGACCGACTCTAACGAATTGGAGATGAGATGTGGAAGATTGGAAGGAGGGAAATCCTAAATCATAATATATTTTAGTCTCTTTCAAACAAGGAACAACCTCTCTTTCTCGTGAAATAAGTCGAGATCCCTCATCTGCCCTGGCATAATGAACACCTAGAAATAAGTGCAAATGCATGCATGAAATAAAATGAAATTAAATAAAGGGTAAAGGATCGAGAAAGGCTTCCTACGTAGAGAGGTAATTCAACGACTCCACTGGGGTACTGACTAGGCTCCATGGCAACGGAGAAATGTCTGTGATTTCTAGAAGTGATTCTTCCGAGTTATTCTCTAGGCTCGCTGGCAACAAAGAAACACCAAAAAACTTATTTTAAAAATTCCGAATATAATAAGCCCTCTGCCTCTTTCTTTGCATCATCATTAACTACTGCATGTGTGAACTTCTAATTGGATTATTACTTACTAGCAGGACCTAGCTGAGACACAGGGGAAAGGTATATTTGTAAAGGTCAAGGTAATGCAGGAGCTACCCATGGGGATTGTTCAATACTTCTTTGCATCATTGTCCTGACTCGATCGATGATAGGGATGTTGGAAGAGATGTTAGACTCTACTAATGGTTTGCCAATTATTGTAGCCACGGAAATAACACCAAATGTTTTCGGGCATATCCAAAATTTTGGGTGCCCCCTCCTTCTACTCGCCTTGGGCTATTAGGGTTTTGATAAGTTTTTCAACTGGTGAATTTCCCCGCGACCCTTCCTGTCAAAACTTGCTGATGTTCCCACTCACACTTAACACATTTCCTCCATGCAACATGCTTTATCTATGTTATTGTTGAGAAATGGAAACAAGAATTTCTAGTTTAATTTGTCCTTGAATTAAATTATGAGTTAAAATCAAATTCTATTCTCATGGCAACTTGTAAATAGTTAATTAAGTTTAATTGATTTAATTAACTTAGTAATTTTGAGTTGGAAGTCTTTGTTTAGTCATGTATGTGTGATCCCTAAATTTTAGGGGTCCTAGATGATTTTGTTTGAGTTGTTATTAGATAACTCAGTTTGACTGAGTTCTAGTATGTTAAACTTGTTCTAACTGTTGGAGGAACTAATAGAACTCTAATAGTGAGTTGGTGCACTAGTGAATCCTTAGTGCCACACCAGCTAACTGGAGATTCACTCAAGAGAAACTCATGCATGTTAGTTTAGAGAAAGACCCTGTTGAGTGTAGAGTGCAGGGGCAATGTACTATCATTTGTACGATTTTCCGAGTTGTACAAATCATGCATGCAATCAGTAAAGGACCTAGTTTTGGATTGTGCAATAATGGAGGAAGGATTTTCCAATTAAATATGGGTTAATCCTCTTAGGAATTGCGCAAGGAAAAAGGGGCTTGGTAGGAAACATAATTGGCTAAGTGTTGGCCTGAGCAGGCTTATGAGGCAGAGAGTTGATCATACTTATGTAGGAATTGTTCTAGTGAGAAGAAGCTTTGTATTTTATTCTCAGATTTCTAATTAATGCAATATATATAGTCAGGGTTTTGAGCAGTGGCTTGCCCCAGAGAAATAATGTGTTATGTGTCATTGATATTCTTCCTCTTGCTGATTATTGTTTTCATCGATCATTATTGGATTTCGTTGTTGAGAGTAGAGTATATTCTTATCTTGTGTTTTAATACATTACATGAGATGTGAATCTACAAGAAAATATTCATGGTATCGAAGATAAAGACAATATACTAGGGGAGATTCAAGTTTGGGGTTACAGGTGAAATTCAAATTTGTAGTTCATACTTCAAGGTCAGCAAATGGCTTTCTATGGTTTGAGACTTGAGTATTCCTTGGAAGGAAGCTCAACTTACATAGCCTGGAAGGATAGGATGGAAGAAGTGTTGCAAGATAATGGCCTCAAGGAATTCATCGATCAAGACATTCCTAAGCCTCCTGTTGGCATTATGACACAGGTTTGGCACTATGGCACAGGTGTTGTCCTTGATGGCAATGTACTCAGGTGGCAGATCACAGTTCAAGCTCTCAGCATGGAAGAAAACTTCATATACGCAGGTTCCTTTTTAACCAAGTCGCGTATATATGCAGTATTGATGATAAAAAGTCACGTATGCGTATACACGCACTTTCATGCACGGAAAAGCACGTACATGTGGGAAATATTATTTTTAGGTCCATGGTAATTGGACCTATGGTTTTGGTCCTTGGTATTGCGTCTGAAATATTGAACCCAAGTATTGGGTCCCTAGTATTGGTTATCTATGGTTTTGGTCCATGGTTTAAGTAAGGCCAAGACTATAAAAAGGAGGAGATCATTTGGCAAGTGAATTGACTTAAGTGTTGAATATTTTATGAGGTGCAAGATCTGGAATACTGGTGATTGGTTTATGGTGCATAGCTGGATCTGAATCAAGGAGGAACCTGAGCATTACAAGATTAATAAATTCTATTGAAGGGTCAAATCTCAACACTTGAATAGTAGTATCTTTGTGTGATTCTGATCTATTATATCTGACGCATGAATTGATCTATGAATCTGATAATCTGGGTATAATTAATGCTTGAATACTTGAAAAGGGAAAACTGTCTTTCGTAGATATGTACATAGGTTCGGCGCAGCAAAAGCGCGTATACACGCTGGTTCAGTAGTTCAAAGAAGAGTATACACAGGTTTACCTTTATACAGAAGCGTATGCATGCAGGTTCCTCATTTTGAAGTAGCGTACGTCTTATAAAATATGTTTTAGCTCCTTCTACTTATTGTTGCAGTATTCTGGGTTTAGGATTGGTGTCTTGTTACTGTTATTATTTTGGTTACATCATTCAGAGAAGTGATCGTTTGATTTAGTATTGGGTTGTACAAAGAAGATTGGTTGATGCAGATATACTTGATTTTTGATTGATGTTATTCATGGATCCAGTCTGAAAATTTATGAAACGTGGTCCCTGGAAGAAAAGAGAAGGTTGTAGCCTTCTGTAGGTCAGCACCTACGTACAAGTACCTCAGCTAGTACAAGAGCTAAGGGGGTTGTAGCTCCCTTCCAAGAAAAGCTGGAGAACGAGAGAAGGTTGTAGCCTTTTGTAGTTTGCAGTCTGCGTACTGGTATAAGACTGCACCAGTACAGAAACATTGTAAAAAGAAGTTTCTAATTGAAAGAAGATAGAGACGAATTCCAGCAGGTGGTTTTCACCCACGTTGGGTTTCCACCTTATATCTTGTGTTCTTGTGTGTGACTATCTGCTCTATTTTTCTATTTCTGGTTACTGTTTATATGGTTCTGACACAGATTTATGAACACCATCTAAAGAATAAATTAAATTATAAGTCTGCTACTTATACGCTAGTTTCGTTAACTAAAGTTGCGTATATACGGTGTCTTCACTAACTCAAGTAGCGTATACAAATATGTGTATGAAATGAAAAATAATTGACTTGATAATACTGATTCACCCGCCTCTCAGTATTATTTCCAACAATTGGTATCAGAGCAGGTCCTTCAGGAGAAGCTTGATCGCTTGAAGGAATATCTATCATCATGAGCAACTACGAAAAAGAAACATCAATCAGGCCAACAATTTTTGATGGGAGCAACTTTGTCTATTGGAAGGTAAGAATCACTGCCTATCTTCAATCTCTTGGTACAGAAGTTTGGGATATTGTGGAAACAAGATACACATTTCCATCAGCAACTCCTACAGATACGGCTGGTAAGAAGCAGTATGAAACAAATGCAAATGCTGTCAATACTCTATTAGGGAGTCTATCTCAATCAGAATTCATCAAGGGTATGCAGCTCAAAACCGAAAAAGAAATATGGGACAAGATCGTTCTGAGCTATGAAGGAGATGAACAGGTAAAACGAGCAAAACTACAAACTCTTAGAATTCAATATGAAAATCTCAGAATGCACAATGATGAAAGCGTGGCTAACTATTTCCTACGTATAGATGAGATTTTCAATTGTATGAAAAACTTGGGTGAAGAAATAAAAGAAGTTGTTTTAGTTGAAAAGGTTCTAAGATCTTTGTCTCCTAAGTTTGATTCAAAAGTTTCTGCCATAGAAGAAAAATAGAATCTACAGAGCATTACCATGTCACAGCTGCACGGAATCCTAACTGCTTACGAAATGAGAAAAGGGGGACCATCAGACAGGAGAGAAGTTGCATTCAAAGCCTTAGGAAAAGGAGATTACAATAAGTCAGGACATATGTCAAAAGGAGGGGAAGAATCAAACTTTGTCAAGAACCTTCAACGGGGGACTGGAAGATTCAGAGGTAAGCTACCTTTCAAATGCTTTGCTTGTGGAAGAGTCGGTCACTATGCTGCCAAGTGTCCTCATAAAGATAAAGGTAAGCAACCAATTAGATGGAACAAAAAACAGAATGTAAGTAATAAGAGCTATTACACACATGAAGACATTGATGGACTTTCAAATAGTGATGAAGATGAACAATGTTATGATGATAGACTTTTGATGGCCTTTGAAGATGACGATTTCTTGGATGCTATAGATGAAGAAGGTCTTTATGAAGAAATTTCTAAACTTAAAATTTGTTTAGAGGAAAAGAATATGATTATAGATACTCTGACATTCCAACTTGCTGAAAGAGATAAACATAATGAAAACTTAGAATGTGAAATTGTGGGACTTAGAAAACAATTGAGAAAAAAAAGCCCTTAATCTTAGATTTTCTAAAGGATCTGAAACTTTAGATGAGATTATCAAAGTGCAGTGTTCTCCTCTAATCAAGACAAGTCTCGAATATTCTGAAGAAGCATCTCAAGCACAGAAGCCATCCACCTCCAAAAGTTATCTTGATGCTGCAAGGAAAAGTGAACAGGTTGACAATCGACAGCAAAGGCATAATGCAGATCACCAGGTAAAACCATTTACTTCAAGGATGAAAAAAGAGCACTAAGTAAATCAAGGGAAATTTACATCAAGGATGAACAGAAGTTACAAGCAATCGCAGGTAAATCGTTCTCAATTTGACTCAAGAATGGATGTCAATAGAAACTACAATCATTTGGTCGGTAGGTTTGATAATCACAAGAGTTTCTTCAATGGATAATGTTTCTCTTGTCATAACTTTGGACACAAAGCTGATTAATGTGTTGCCTACAAGACCATCATGACTAGAGAAGCTCAAAAACAAAGAAGTATGACTGGGATTATGAAAGGAACCTACAATAACTTTTCTGCTCTTGAAAATGAAATAGAATGTTCTATCTGTAACAACTTCAGTCATGAAGATTCTGAATGCAAGAGTAGGTTTCGTCAAACAACTTAGAAGGAGCAAGCTTCATTGAGTCCCAAAACATGGAGAAAGAAAGAACCACAACCAGAAAGATGTGGGATAGCCTTATATGCAGAAGGATAGGAAAATCAGTGGTACATCGACAGTGGATGCTCAAAACATATGATAGGTGATAAAGAAAAACTTCAGTCATATAGTGCCTTAGAAAAGGAAAAGAAGGTCTCGTTTGGAAATGACATCCCTGCACTCATAAAAGGTAAAGGTTCTGTTCGTTTGAAAGAGAAGGTCAAAGCTGGAAATGTCATGTATGTTAATGACTTAAAGCATAATCTATTGAGTTTTAGTCAAATGTGTGATCAAGGAAATGAGGTAATATTTCGATCAAATGGATGTATTGTTCGTGAGCTTGATACAGGAGAAATAGTGATCAAAGGCATAAGAACTCTAAATAATTTATACATACTCAAAGGAGGACAACAACAATGCTATCTAAGCAAGAATGATGAACACTGGCTATGGCACAGAAGATTGGGGCATCTAAGCTTCTCTTAGATAAGGAAAGCATGCAAATATCAAGTGGTTCGTGATCTCCCTGACATTAGAATTCCAGACAATACAATATGAAAATCATGTCAGTTTGGTAAGCCAACCAGAACTAATTTCCCTGAGAAGGAAGGATCAGCTAGTAGGCCACTTGAACTTGTCCATACTCATATATGTGGTCCAGGAAGAGGTCACCTCGAGGAGAAGAATACTTCATATTGTTCATTGACGACTTTTCAAGGATGTGTTGGATAGGACTTATGAAGTATAAATATGAAGCTTTCGAAAAGTTCAAAGCATTCAAAGCCTTGGTTGAAAACGAATCAGATCGCAGAATCAAATGCCTCAGGTCTGATCGAGGAGGAGAATTTATCTCAGATGATTTTTTCGATTTTTGTGAATAACATGGAATAAGAAGGGAATTCTCTACTGCAAGGACTCCTCAGCAAAATGGAGTAGTGGAAAGGATGAACAAAACGATTCAACAAATGGCTCGCGCGATGCTTGATGAGTCTAGAACTCCATCAACCTTATGGGGTGAAGCTGCATTTGCTGCAGTTACTATTCTCAACAAGACAAACATCTGGGTAAACAAGACTCAGACTCCTCATGAACTTTGGTATGGTAAGACTCCCACGGTAAAATACTTCAAAATTTTTGGAAGCAAATGCTACATCAAAAATACTGATGAAAACCTTGGCAAGTTTGAACCTAGAGCAGATGAAGGCATTCTCCTTGGTTACTTTCCCCACAGCAAAGCATATAAGTGTTACAATAAAAGACTTGGAAAAATTGTTGAAAGTATTGATGTAGTGGTTGATGAAGAAGGAAACACTCCTAGGCAAGTAAAATCTGAAGATTTCGAAGATGATGAGGACTATCCTTCAACATCAAATCACATTCATGATGAAGAAGAAACCCATGAGGCACCAGAAGAACAGATAAGGATAGAAGAAAAAACTCCATCCAGGTATGTCCAGAAGAATCATTCAGAGACTCAAATTTTGGGACAAAAAGAGGTAGGTGTACAAACAAGAAGAAGTATTTCTGAAGCTTCAAGCTATCTAACATTGCTCTCCTTCACTGAACCAAAAAATTTAAGAGAAGCATGCAAAGACGAATGCTGGGTCAAGGCCATGGATGAAGAACTTGAGCAGATTGAAAAAAATAACACTTGGGAGTTGGTTCCTAGACCAAAAGATAAGAATGTCATAGGGATGAAATGGATATTAAAAAATAAGCTGAATGAAAATGGAGAAGTCATTAGAAACAAGGCTAGACTTGTTTGTAAAGGGTATGCACAACAAGAACGTATAGACTTTGAAGAAACTTTTGCACTAGTTGCTAGACTTGAGGCTATAAGAATGTTCCTTGCTCTTTCTAGCTTTCAAAAGTTCAAAGTATTTCAAATAGATGTGAAATCTTCCTTTTTAAATGGGGACTTAAAAGAAGAAGTGTATATTGAGCAACCAGATGGATTCATCCTTGGAAATGATCCAAAACTTGTATGCAGACTTAAGAAGGCACTCTATGGTCTTAAACAGGCTCCAAGGGCTTGGTGCTATCGTCTGGACAAATACCTCCATCAACAAGGTTTCTCAAAATGATCAGCAGATAGCAATCTATATATAAAAATTGAGAATGATAAATTTCTAATACTTGTTGTGTATGTTGATGATATCATCTTTGGTAGCAATGAAGAAGCTATGAGTCAAAACTTTGCTTTGGTGATGCAGAAAGAATTCGAAATGTCCTTACTTGGTGAGCTGACATACTTTCTTGGTTTACAAATCCAACAAAATAAAGACGATATCTTTTTATCACAAACCAAGTACCTCAAGCAGATCTTGAAGAAATATGGCATGGAAGATTCGAAACCGGTATGTACCCCTATGGTAATAGGATGCAACCTCAACGCAAATGATGAATCAGCAGCAGTACATCAACCAACATATAGATCCATGATTTGTAGTCTGCTTTATCTGACAGGTACTCGGCTAGACATCATGCATGCAGTGGGAATAGTTGGAAGATTTCAGGAAAATCCAAACGAAGCACACCTTCAGGTAGTTAAGAGGATTTTCAAATATCTTCAAGGAACACAAAACTATGGCTTTTGGTATCCTAGAGATGCAGATCTCACACTTCATGCATATACAGATGCAGATTGGGCAGGAAGCGTGGATGATAGGAAAAGCACTAGTGGTGGTGCATTCTTTATGGGTTCCAGATTAGTATCTTGGTTCAGCAAGAAACAAAGTTAAATTGTTTTATCTACAGCTGAAGCAGAATATGTGGCTGCTGCATCTTGCTACACACAACTTCTTTGGATGATGCAAACTTTGCAAGATTTTCAAATCACTTGTACTCCACCTATCTCCATCTTCTGTGATAATACAAGTGCAATCAGTATTTCAAAGAATCTTGTCATGCATTCAAAGACTAAGCACATACCTATCAAGTATCATTTTCTCGGAACAAGTGCTTGAACAAAGGTCAAATTGGAGTATTATCCTCTAAGAACAAAGTTGCTGATATACTCACCAAACCACTGCCCAGGGAGACATTTGAATACCTCAGACAAAAGCTGGGAGTAGTTGATGCATCATCTTGCTGTTGAATCTTGTCTGTTTCAGAGAAAAGTGGTTGTATGCGAGTTTCATGAGGTTGATATGCGTACATACATCAGTTTATGTGGATACAGTCGCATATATGTTGGTTGAAGAGAAATAGTGGGCCAGGCTCTGGGTAAAAAGAGTCTGATATGGGTCTGACAGAGACCATCTGGAATAGGTTCAGGGGGAGCATATATTCTTCTAATAATGCATTGTTGGCATTATCTTAGAAGATCTTGGTTCAATTTCACAATTGTTGTTTTTGGTTTCAGATCAAACAGATGCAGAGGGAGAACATGGTTGCCTGTTTGAATGATGATTGACAGATGCTCCTGATGATAGTTGTTGATAACTATCATAGTCTTGGTGTAGATATTTCGGTCATGTAACAGCCTATCTTGGTTTCCCCACTATGCCTAGGATGGATGAAGTAATATTCTTGTTATATCATTTGTAAATTCTTGGTGTATCCCCACTTGGTTGGGTGGATGAGTCAATCCCAACCTGGTTGGGAGATGGATGTATGTATGAGTCTTTGGTGGTAGGAAGGTCATTTATAATGTATAAAGTTATGTATCTTCTTGTAGATCATCATCTTGCAGACCTAACCTACAGTCAGGGGGAGCATGGACAACACAGCAGAGCAGAGGTTTCAGCATGTACTCAGGGGGAGCATAACCCTTTGCCCTTGATGTCAAAGGGGGAGAATGACTTTGAATGATGTAGGGTTGCCATCAAGTCCAAAGGGGGAGATTGTTGGCATTATGACATAGGTTTTCACTATGGAATAGGTGTTGTCCTTGATGGCAACGTACTCAGGTGGCAGATCACAGTTCAAGCTCTCAGCATGGAAGAAAACTTCATATACGCAGGTTCCTTTTTAACCAGGTCACGTATATACGCAATATTGATGATAAAAAGTCGCGTATGCGTATACACGCACTTTCATGCATGGAAAAGCGCGTACATGTGGGAAAGATTATTTTTAGGTCCATGGTAATTGGACCTATGGTTTTGGTCCTTGGTATTGCATCTGAAATATTGAACCCAGGTATTGGGTCCCTAGTATTGGTTATCTATGGTTTTGGGCCATGGTTTAAGTAAGGCCAAGACTATAAAAAGGAGGATATCATTTGGCAAGTGAATTGACATAAGTGTTGAAAATTTTATGAGGTGCAAGATTTGGAATACTGGTGATTGGTTTATGGTGCATAGCTAGATCTGAATCAAGGAGGAACCTGAGCGTTACAAGATGTATAATTTCTATTGAAGGGTCAAATCTCAAGACTTGAATAGTAGTATCTTTGTGTGATTCTGATCTATTATATTTGACGCATGAATTGATCTATGAATCTAATAATCTGGGTATAATTAATGCTTGAATACTTGAAAAGAGAAAACTGTCTTTCACAGATCTATACGTAGGTTTAGCGTAGCAAAAGCGCGTATACACGCCAGTTCAGTAGTTCAAAGAAGTATATACGTAGGTTTTCCTTTATACAGAAGCGTATGCATGCAGGTTCCTCATTTTGAAGTAGTGTACGTCTCATAAAATATGTTTTAGCTACTTCGGTTTATTGTTACAGTATTATGGGTTCAGGATTGGTGTCTGGCTACTGTTATTATTCTGGTTACAACATTCAGAGAAGTGATCATTTGATCTAGTATTGGGTTGTACAAAGAAGATTGGTTGATGCAGATATACTTGATTTTTGATTGATGTTATTCATGGATCCAGTCTGAAATTTATGAAACGTGGTCCCTGGAAGAAAAGAGAAGGTTGTAGCCTTCTGTAGGTCAGCACCTACGTACTAATACCTCAGCTAGTACAAGAGCTAAGGGGGTTGTATCTCCCTTCCAGGAAAAGCTGGAGAACGAGAGAAGGTTGTAGCCTTCTGCAGGTTGCAGCCTGCGTACTGGTATAAGACTGCACCAGTACAAAAAGATTGTAAAAAGAAGTTTCTAATTGAAAGAAGATAGAGACAAATTGCAGCAGGTCGTTTTCACCCACATTGGGTTTCCACCTTATATCTTGTGTTCTTGTGTGTGACTGTCTGCTCTATTTTTCTATTTCTAGTTACTGTTTATATGGTTTTGACACACAGATTTATGAACAACATCTGAAGAATAAATTAAATTATAAGTCTGCTACTTATACGCTAGTTTCGTTAACTAAAGTTGTGTATATACGTTGTCTTCACTAACTCAAGTAGCGTATACAAATCTGTGTATGAAATGAAAATCAATTGACTTGATAATACTGATTCACCCCTCCTCTCAGTATTATTTCCAACACCTCCAACATTGGATGCTCAGAATCTGGCTGAATGGAAGAAGTGTGTGGCGAAGGTGAGGCAGATAATCCTTGAGCGAGTTCGAGACCAAATTGTCTCAAGTCTCCATGGAAAGAAAATCTGTATGCTATGTGGAAAGCATTGATGAACTTGTTTTAGAACAATAATGACCATAAGAAGTTGGAAATCAAGGAAAAACTCAAGAAAATCAAGATGGAAAAGGGCAACACCATTTTGAAATAATTGACCAAGTTCACTCACTATCATGATGAGCTTGGAAGTGTTGGAATCATGCTACCGAGGATGATATGGTGAGGCTAGCTCTTCTAAGGCTTCCTAAGAGTTGACACAGTTATCACGACTCTATTAATGGGAGGGAGAAGATACCAGATTGGGAACGAATGTGGTCAGATTTGATGTAGAAAGAGATTTGAAGGAACACCAAAGACAATTCCTCATCAAAGATTGATGATGAGGAAAATTGTGCCTTAGTGGGTAAGGCAAAGAAAGGGAAAGGGAATGCGTCCCATTCCAAATCAAATTCCTGTCAAGGAGGCAAGATGAAGACATGTCGAAAGTCAAGTGCTTTCATTATCATGAGATGGGACATTTTTCTACAAATTGTCGACTCAAGAAGTCCAAGAAGAAGTCCTCAGGAGAAGCAGCAGGCGAGGCTCTTGCCTCTCAATTCGAATTGGAATTTACCCTCATTAATGCATGGTTTCATCAATTATGGTAGTGTGTTTTACCTAGATAATGGAGCGTCATTCCACATGAATCATGACAAGGATCTCTTCAGTGACACGGAGGAGAAGGATCTTTAAATACATATCGATATGGGTGATGACGGGAGGTATGGTGCTACTGGGTTGGGGACGGTTACGTTTTAGAGGGATTTGAGTGCTTCTCTCACCTTAAGAGATGTTATGTATGTTCCCAGGTTGAAGAAGAACTTGGTATCTGTTGCCATGCTAAAGGATAGAGGATATGATGTCATATTTAGTAAAGGAAAGGAGTTCCTTCGATACAACCACATGTTAGGTAAAGAAGATAGGGATTCAGGTGAAGAATCTATATAAGTTGGAGGTAGAATATTGTGCATAGGCGGTTGGGGATATTTGTGGGGTACACTGATAAACCTCACAACTATCGGGTGTACCCACCAACCAACAAGATGACAATGGTTCGCAAGGATGCCAGATTTGATGAAGATAAGATGATGTGATTTTCCCTTGAGAGGGAGATTCAACTACATGTGGTTAAGGAGATTTTAGCTCCTAAGGTTGAGGAGCCTCAAATTCATGTGGAGAAACCACATGCAAAGGATCTGGGATTGGAGGCATCCACTCAGGTAGAGTCTTCTAGAGATGGGAGAAAGTGCACTAGAGAGGTTGACAGGGTATTGCATGATGCGAGAGAGAATGTGGGAGTACCCACATCACAACGCAGGTAGAGGAGGTCACCTGAGAGGTACACTAGATACATGGATCTTATAAGTGGATTTTTTGAGACAAAGCCATCTTCCTTTGAGGAGGAAATGCAATAACCAGTTTGGGTTGATGCCATGGTGGAGGAGTATGACTCCATTGTTTGTAACAAGTTAGTGGTGAGATCTCGATGGCTTTACAAGGTAAGGAAAGTAGAAGGTGGTAGTGTGGAGAAGCACAAGGCTAGGTTTATGGCCCAAGGATTTTCACAGGTAGAGGGGATTGAATATGATGAGACCTTTGCTCCTGTTGCAAGGTACTCATCAATCAGATGAATTTTGGCATTATCATCGTAGATGGGTTGGAAGATACATTAGATGGATGTAAATAC
Source organism: Pinus taeda (assembly GCA_000404065.3). Lineage (NCBI taxonomy): Eukaryota > Viridiplantae > Streptophyta > Pinopsida > Pinales > Pinaceae > Pinus > Pinus taeda. Next base: position 78,596 of record APFE031386319.1, read on the forward strand.
ACCTTCCTTGATGTCATGATTTAGGAAGAGGTGTATATTGAGTAGCCTAAAGGTTTTAAGACCTTTGACCATGAGTCACAAGTGTGCTGACTCAAGAGAGCATTGTATGGGCTGAAGCAAGCACCCCGTGCTTGGTACATGAGGATTGATAGCTACTTCACTTAGTTGGTCTTCACCAAAAGTGAAGCAGATGTAAACCTATACTACATTATGGTGGAAGGTAAAACGTTGATTATTTTTTTATATGTCGACGATTTGATTTTGACAGGTGATGGTAATCTGATAAAGTCTTTCAAGAAAGTTTGAAATGAAGGACTTGGGGCTCATGCATTACTTTCTAGGCATGGAAATATGCAGGGGGATGGGGAACTATTTGTATCTCAAGGAAATTATGCCAATGAGATACTCACGAGGTTACCCATGGAGAGAAGTAAACCCATGGAGACTCCTCTAGCAGGTAATTGGAGGAAGGAGTGTTGTGGAGGTAAATCCCCTCTGCAGACAGAGGTGATCCCTACTAGTCCATACCCGGTCTAGCAACAATCATACAACACTACCACGCAAGTTCCTAATTGCAAATTAAAGACCAATGATGAGGGCCTACCTGGATTCCAATGCTAGTGCTTGTAGAAGGGTTGACACTCCCGTTCCTTTGCTTCGGCATACAAAGAAGCTTCTCGTTCCTTGGGTTGACACTCCCGTTCCTTTTCTTGTGTATGTTGAGTTCTTTTGCTGTTTCTCGCCTCTTGGTGTACCTGGTTATCATTGGCCTAGTCTTGGATTGTTTCTTTTTTATTTTTGCATAGCAAACTTGATTGGCGCGATTTTATAGCCTAACAGTCACGCCAATTGGTGCTTGTTGCTCATTGACAACCCACGCCAATCCCTGAAAGGCGCTAGTTGCAGCCTGACAGTCGCGCCAAGCCTGGGAACTTTTGAAGCTTGCTTGGTTCTGAGCCTCCTGAGCTTGGTTTTTGTTCTGGGTACCTCTTTTCGACTACTTGAGTGTGTTGGAGTGTTGTTTGACTGGCTTTGATCTTTACCCTCTGGGTGTTTGCTTTTTTCCATGGATTTCACATTTCTAGCCCTAGGGCATCTAGTGCTTTGTGTGTCGAGCCTTCCTTAGGTGTTTTTGATCTTCTATTGGTCCAGTCGACTCTCTGATTACTCCCTTGCACTTGTTTGGTGGTTGTAAATCGTTTTATTGCGTTATTTGGGTGACTTGCTTCGTTTTCACTTGAATTCCACTTTGTTTCGCTTTGAGCCTAGATTACACGACTCATTGATGTCTTTGGGACGTTTCTTGTTCTTTGGAGGTTTGCTTTTTGATTTAGGGATCTGAATGTGCTTGTATTGAGTAGAATTTGTTTGTTTCATTTCTCAAAGTTTGTTTAGTGCATTTTTCCATCAACATAAAAGAAAAAACCTCTTTTGCTTTGCGTTAGTTAATGAGAATTAGAGTTTTTCATTGTGATTAGTGATTAGTGATCTTGAAGAAAAGTTTGTTAATTTCCATTAGCTGCATTAGATAGGTTCTTTATTTTTTTGTGATCATTTCGTTTGTGTGAAAGCTCTCAAACCCTCTCGTAACTAGCATTCATCGAATGAAATGACATATTTTGGCATATAGTTTGCGTTTAGGGAATTTTGAGATATTACATATGGTAAGGCCTGAAAACTGAAACCTAATACAAGATCAACTTTAAAATGAACTGAATGAATCTAACAACGCATTGGAACATAACGCACACTTTTTAGAGGTCTAGGCTAGAGACGTGCTCCGGCGTCGTTAAACCTAGTCACTTTTGTTTCCACTCAAGGTTGGGTGATTCCTCCTTTTGTGACTCAATAGTGGTCTAGT
>APFE031386327.1:0-42375 GCA_000404065.3 Pinus taeda
TAAAACCTCCCTCATATGCCAACAACATCTTTGACAATGACAACATTTTCTAACAATCTACCCATCATATTCTCCTCCTATGCAACCAATGAAAAAATATTTCTAACAATATCCCACTTTCGCATTGATGGAAACACTTTAAGCAAACAAAAACACATCCCCAATAATCATGTAAAGATAAGTGTACTTTCCTTTTATTCTCTTATCCTTTGTAGATGTTTCTCCCCCTATGATGCACTTATCCTTTGTGTACTTCTTCTCTAATGTACTTCTCCCTTTTGTTGTTTTAGTTTGGTTCATCTCCTCCCCCTTTCGTTTTATTTGATATACTTCTCCACCCTTGAGATCAATGGAAAATATACTAACATTCCCCCCTTATTAACAAACTCCCCCTATCTTGTTGATCCTGCAGACATGTAGACTACTTCTTCTTACACTAATAGCTTTAGGTATCTTTGAGTTGATCTAAGTAGCTTCCTTTCTTCCCGATGGAGAATATTGAGTTAAAAGGAGATGATCAATTACTCCCAATCTCATCCTCAAGTAGCCGAGAGGGATTTCTCTCTAAAATAACACATATGTATCCAACTGAGCAAGGATAAAAATCATTCGCATTGGTTTGCCTCAGCTATGCTTTCATTCATGATAGTGCCTCCCTATACACATACACATGACCTCTAGAAATAACAACAATCTATCTTATGCATTACTGACACCATTGACTTATCAACTAATAAACAACAATCTATGCCATTTAGAAGTGCTTATATGACAAATAGAAAGGGACTCTCAATAATGTATGCTTAAACCAAATGTGCATTCTTTCTCATCCCAAATGAATTCGTTTTAACCCTTTGTTGGAGAAAAGGGTAATGTGGAGAGGCTGGAGGAAAATGGTAACATGTAGAGAAAGGAAAAGATGGTTGTGGTAAAAGGAATGAAATATGATTCTTATGTCGTAGTTCTTAGAAAGTACAACAAATATCACTTAATGGATTTATAAATCATATGTAGTAATTAGTTTGCAAATTAATTTTAAAATTTATGATTTAAAAAAAATAATGAAAATGTAAAATGTATTTCATTAATTACAAATATAATGATAAACTCATATTTGATTAACAAATAGAATATACTATAATATTTTTAACATATATGTTAAAGATAAGGATAATGGAATGGGGTGTTATAGTGATTATGTACTTATTAACTAATGAAGAAAATATATTTAATTAATTAATTTTTTTTAGTAATTTCTATAAGTAATATAAGTTTTTTTTTCTCAATTAAAATTATTATAAATATATTTATAACTTCTTTATTATATTTATCTTCTAATTTGAAACTGTAATATTCTAATTCCTATCATTTTTAATCATTTCATGGATACAAATACAATAAACTTTGCAATTTTTTTTTACATCTACATATGAGGTTGTAGATGTATAAACATAAAATATTAACATATGAACTATGCTTTCCTTCCATTCTTGATATGAAACATACATAAAAATCCCATGTTTATGCTTTTTTACATAGTTTCTTAGATTAGAATCTTGCTATATATTGGTGGATATATAAAATACAAATCAATTATATATAAAATTGAAAAGAAAAATATCAAAATATTAAAAAAAAAGCTAAAAGGTACAAATACATTGTCATAAAAGTAAATTTGTTGAAATGAATGAAAATGATAAGCCATGGCCATCATCGTTAATGTTAAACATATCAAAATGGCTTTAAAATTAAAATTATATTTTATTTACTTTATTATTAGTAGAATGGAGAACTATAACCACCATATGCAATAGGTGCATGAAGCTACTAGTAATTAGCTATAACCATTAAGGTGCACTAAGATAATGCTAACCCATTATAACCTCTAAGTGCACTAAGATGTCCTCAAACACATTATAATTACTAGGTGCACCAAGTTACTCCTAATATGGATGTGAGTAAATAGGGAGATTAAGCTCAAAATATTAATTTAATACTTTATCTATTGTCTAAGAGTCTTAGAAAACAACACAAAAGCCCACTATTTCACCAATATAAACCGAGGAAGAGTATAAAACCACCTTTCTCACAACGTATGATTATTAAGTTTTCTTAAGAATAGATTATTTTAAAAATATTTTTATCATATTTATTATATTAAACTTTATTTTAAGGACCACCCAAAAAATCCTCAAAGTGTTGGGTAAACTACACCCATCCTATGATATTCACAATTTAATACTTGATACGTCGTCTCAAAGCCTTAGAAAAGCACACCATTTGAAAGACGTCCCCGGTTGGGAGAGGGAAGCGTATTAAAACCATAGTTACCAAATTCTACCGAATTGGCTTGAAAAATTCGAATACTCGACAGTTCGATTCGGTGCGGTGATTAATACGGTTAAATTCGATTCGAGGGAAATATATTAGCTTTGGTTTCTTCTTCCCAATAATACAACTGACGTGGATGGACTTGGTATTATTAAAAAGGGTGAGACTCGTAGTATTTCACCGACTAAGAACATTTCTAATTTCCCTTGCTCGAATAGAGAATGCTTAGCCAACATGTGTTCATGCAGGTTACTCAATGTTACGGTTAAGATTCTATGTATAGAAATAAATAAACTTTAGATGGCATATATAAAGAAGAAAAATAAAAAAGTTAAAAAGGCAGAACAACATAGAAGGTAAAATTGATATTAGAAAATTTATGCTTTTTCAATCTTGAAACCAAAATGTGTGATGTAACTTAATTTTAAGTAATTAGTTTTTATTTATGGAAGGATTGATGTTTTGGAGAGAAAAGATGTTTTGGAGAGAAAAGATGAATAGTAAATTTTTTAGATAATTTTATTTATAAGATTGTTATATTATTTAAAATTAATAAAAATATTCATAATTCAAGATAAATTGTGAAAAAAAATAATAAAAAAAAAAATTTATAATATCTATTATCGAATTTTTTGTGAATTGAATTTTTTCTTTCGAATTTTTATCTTATGGAATTCGAATTCAAACTTGAACTTAGTAACTATGATTAAAACATGATACATTTCTTTTTATCTTATCAGATGTCATTCTCAAATTGATCTAAACTTTAATAGAATCGGTAGCAGCAGATAAGGCGAAGGTGAAAATTGTGAGCAAAGTTGGAACCTCAGTCTAATATTTGGCGTGGCGAAGCGAGGAGAGAAGAGAAGGCAAGGCCACTGTTACTATTTTCTAATTTCAGAGTGAAGAGAACAGAAGGCGATTGTTGTTACTATTTTCTAATTTCAGAGTGAGTGCCATGGATCGTTATGTTATTGTTGAGGAGTTGGGAAAAGGAAGTCATGGAACCGTTTTGAAGGCAATGGATAAGGTTACGGGTGAATTTTCGGCCATCAAGAGACTCAACGGAAACTTCTCTAGATATGAGGATTACGCAGAGGTGAATTTTTTAGCAGATTTGAGGTTTCATCCCTCATGATATCATATTGGAGTGCACCACGTTGTACGCGGTGCTTGAGCTGATGGACTGCGATCTGTCAGAGCTCCAGAGAAGAGGGACAGGTCGTTCGTTCTCTGAGGACGAGGTGCGAAGCTTTTGCTTCTAGATTTTGAAAGGGCTTCAAGGCATGTCGTATGAAAGATATTGTCACAGGAACCTGAAACTACAAAATTTATTAGTGAGGGGAGGTACGTCTATTAAAATTGCTGATTTCGGGCTGGCTACTAGAATATGGACTAATAAGCCACTGGAATCATATGTTGGGACACGCCCATATTGAGCACCCGAACTTTTGCTTGGACCCACTGAATATGGTTTGTCCAATGACATTTGGGCAATGGGCGTTAGAAAGGTAGTCGGGTAGTCAATGTTGTAATAATCTTGAATCCAATGGTTTTTTCTTTGAAAAATATAATAAAGAAAATGTTGTAAAATGAAGGCTTAGGAACCCCTCTTGCCTCTGTACTCAAAATAACATGCAAAAATCAAAGGAATAAGTGTCACAATATTTTATCAATTTGAGATGATGTCAGTATGAAGTAAGATCTAGAGACACATGACATACATTTTTAATTTTTTCAGATGGTCAGAGGGGCCAAATATAAGTGACATGTGTCACCATTCAAATGGCACCATGTGTAAATAGTGACATAAGAATGACATCACCCCAAAAGATTTCCTTAGATTGAATTATAAGGGGTGCATATGAAGAGCTCACAACTCACTGGGCACTGGGTGTATGTGGAAGTTGTTAGAAACAGATCACCTAGATTAGTCATTGATTAGTTTACAGTGCGGTAGTGGTTCCCACCAAGACACATCATCCTATTTCCCACAAACCAGAAGGTTTCAAGTGAGTGCAATAGAGGATGCTCTCAGCTGACAAAGAACTGGGAGATGGTAGTGTGTATAAAGTGGAGCACTGGGACCAATGGGAATGACACATGTAGACGAATGATGGACCCGCATGGACACATAATCCTAGATAATACTTAACATATAAATAGTGTATGGCGCCAAACTTAAATACTAAGACAAGAGCATGGAGAAATTTTAAAATAAAATAATCTCTCGGGGCTTAAGGGAAAATGGGCCCAATGGAGTTATAATTAGCAGTTCTTTATTTATGAAAAACACTTTGGTCCTATGCTAAAGGGAAAATTGTTGCTTAATCCATATTAAATAGAGTACTAAAATTAATGTTTGAAGGCTTTTGTGTGAATGGATAAAAAACGCTCAAAGTTTGCATTTACACCATATCTTGTGCAAAACCACCACATTGACAACACTACTAAAACTAAAAGTCAAGGCATGAATGAGTTAGAACTGCAAATAGTGGAATGAATAGAATTGGATATAGATTGGATAAAATGGATAAATTTGGTAGTTAACCAAATTTAGAAAAATCCATGCTAAATCGTATAACTCACCAGAAAGGAGGAAAACAATAGTTCAACTCAAAATTTCTTGAAGAAACATGCAAGAAATAATTGATGAATCGAACAACACATTTAGAAGACCTAGTTAAAGCAGGACATAAATAAAATATAAATACTCTCTTCATGGCCCAAAATTTACTCGTAACCTTATCCATTGTCTTCCAAATGGTTCCATGAGTTCCCTTTTCCAACTCCTCAACAATAACATAACGAAACATGGCATTATGAAATTAGAAAAAATTAGCAATCACCTCCTCTTCTTGCTAATTGTTAGACTGATGTTGCAACTTTGCTAAGGGTTTTCACCTTATCCTTATCTGCTACTATCGATTCGATCAATGTTTAGATCAATTTGGGAATGATATATGATAAAAAGAAGAATGATTCATGTTTTAATATGCTTCCCTGGGGTTATGGTGGGCTTTTGTATTATTTTCTAAGGCTTTGGGATGACGTGTAAATTATTAAATTGTGAATATCATATCATCCGTATGGTTTTACCCAATCCTGAATAGCATAACCTCGTGGTTCTACCCAATCCTTAGAGGATTATTTGGTGGGCCCACTTAAAATTTTAATATAGAAAACATGATAGAAATATTTCTAAAATATCTTTTTATTATGAAAATTTAGGAGTGATATATGGTTAAAAAAAGGTTGTATACCCCTCCTTCGACTATACTAGTGAAATAGTGGTATTATGTGTCCTTTTCTAAGACTCTCGAACAATATGTAAAGTATTAAATTATTAATAATATAGCAGTGGTTGTATTTTTTCCCCAACTATCAAAGGATTTTTGGAGGATACTTTTGGTGTGTCTACTTAAAAGTTAAATATAATAAAGATAGTACAATTGTTTGAAGAATAATTAAAAAATAATAATAATAGGCTATGGAAATTCAAAATTATAATACATATTTAATATTTTCATTTCAATGTTTTGACACAGTTTTGAAAAAAAGTATAAATGAATTAAATATAATTTTATCATTATAATTGTTATTAACTAAAAATTTCTTAAACATTATTTTATAGAAAAAATAACGAATTTCAAAACCAATGTGTATATTTATTAAAAACATTTAAAACCAATTAATATCCTTATTGTTTAAATCAATCACTATGATATATTATAAAACATATATATAACACCTTTGAGTGATGTGTTTCAGTCATGAAAAATGGGTCATGAAAATATATTGTTTCATTTCATTCACTATAATCTTATTTTCTTTCCCTATTATCATTTTTGGCAAGTCTCTTTTTAACTATCATTCTTCCCAATGGATAATAACTTACAAGGTCACAATTTTGAATAATTGAGAGCGTATCCATTACTTGAAACTCTTTTTGTTTCATATTCTCCTCTTTTATATATAATTTAAAACTTAATTCATTGTTTTATTAATATTTTGTTGAATCATAAATCTTTTTAACTAAATATGTTAATCTATCTAATAAACTTACCAAAACATAAAAAGTGTGAAGAAACCATCTTTCAAAATCTCTAAAACAATTTATTCAAAACATATTTTTAATACATATAAAAAAATGCATTTTTACTCCACAATATAGTTTCCTTTTCAAACTCATAAAAGCTTTTTATATGAAATATTATGAGGATAATCTCCCTATTTACTCATATCCATATTAGGAGGACTTAGAGGTTATAATGGGATAGATCCATTTGTGCACCTTAATGATTATAGTGAATTAGAGGTAGCTTCATGCACTATTGCATATCATGCTTATAGTTCTCCATTCTACTAATTACAAACTGAATAAAAATCTAATAAATAAAATTTATTTTTAAATTCAAAGCCATTTTGAGATGTTAAATATTAAAAATAATACCTTATTATTCTCATTCATTTAAAAAAAATACTTTTATGACAATTTGTTTGTACTTGTAGATTTTTTTAATAGTTTGATATATATTTTTTAAATTTTATATTAATTGATGTGTATTCCACATGCCTAGCAAGAAATAGCAGCCTTATAATTTAAAAGACTATATAAAAATAAAAATAAACATGAGATTTGTAAGTATGTTTCATATCAGGAATGGAAGGAAAGTCTAGCTCATATGTTGATATTTTACGTTTATATTAGGTGGATGTACAAATAAATGGGAGGCTTCATAGTGAAATGGAATGATGGTAATATGAGCCCATTAGCTAATGCTTCCTATAGTGTCAATATGGTTCCCAATGTAGATATACTTCTTTCTAGTTACAAAGTAAAGCCTTAAAGGATGTAATAAATTAAGCTCATCCATCTGCCCATTAGAAGGTCAAGGGAATGGGGTTATTTCAATGGCGCCATCCAAGGAGGCCTTCTTGGATATGGAGAAAGGGAACCCTTTTCCTATTTTATATTCATTTCATTATGTTTAAAAATAGATTGAGAGGTTATTTCATTGGGTTCAAAACAAGATTCACAAGTTATTCTAATATTTTTTGTGTGTGCTTATAACACTAAAACTATTTATATATTTAGCTTTATAGGAATAACTTCTAAATTTAGTAACTTTCGATGATTCTCTTATTCCATGTATCAAGAATCAAATATATTACAAAAGCACTTATCCAAAGGACACCATATAGAGGTTGGAAAATAGACACTAAAAGAAAGAATCTATTACAAAATCCGTCAAATATGTTGTTTGAATACTACGATAAGATTAATATAATGGTATTGAGAGATGTTTATGGTATTTGTATAACCATACTAGAAAAGAATTTACACTTGAAGAGTAGAAATGATTATTTTTTTTATAAGCATATAAGATTCAAAGAAGGCATGATAGTTTTGCTACTTATAATTGTATTTTGTTCACACTCCAAGAGGACGTTTGAGTCATGGAGGAAAATGAGCATATTTGTTTATTGATAGTTATGAAAGTATTAATAGTTTATAGCCTTGAATACAATTTTAGATTTTGAGTATCTATTTATTACATAGTATAGAATTCATATGCACATATATAAATATGATTTTTTTACGAATATAATTAATAATTTTTTAATGGTAAAAATAAAAATATATATTGTAAACAACAATTTATATAAGTTTTTTTATTAATTAGTAGTATTTATTTAGGATTGACCATTTTTTCTTGTAAAGCTTATCATAGCTCAATTATCAAACAATAATAAGGAAATAAGGAAATCCGTCATTCCTTCGTGAATGTAGAATAACACCCCCTTGAAACTTAATACTTTAATTTCTATTTTTAATATAGTGGAAATCTATATTAAACTTTAAAAAATAAATATATTTATATTAAATTGTAGAAAGACATTTTTTTATACAACCTCATATGTAGATGTCAAATAAAATGTATTATATTTCCAACTATGAAAAGATTAAAAATGATAAGGATTCAAACATATAAATATAATAAAAACACTATAAATATTTTTATAATACTTTTAATTGAAAGAGAAAAAAAAACCTAATATTACTTATGAAAATTACACAAAATTTTTAATTTATTAAATATATTTTCTTCATTACATTCCATAGTGGTTAATAAATTACATTTTTCCTATAACACCCACTCCATTATCATTATCTTCACATATCTTTAAACATATTATAATATATTTATTAATTAAATGTTGTTTTATTATTATATTTATAATTAATCAAATACATTTTACATTTTCGTTATGTTTGTTAAAAAAATCATAAAACATATTATAATATATTTATTAATTAAATGTTATTTTATTATTATATTTATAATTAATCAAATACATTTTACATTTTCATTATGTTGGTTAAAAAAATCATAAATCTTAAAATTAATTTGTAAATTCATTACTATATATAATTTAAATTAATATATTATGCAAAACATATGTAAATCCCTTAATCGATATTTGTTGTACTTGGGAAGAAATACGACGTGAGAATATTATTTTTCTTTTATTTTACCACAATTCTCTTTTCTCTCAATGTTGTCATCTGTTTTGTCAAATAAAGGCTTAAAACGAATTGACTTAAAATGAGAAAGAATGCACAATACGCTGCAAGAGAGGATAACCATTGAAGTCTTGTTATGATGTACCATATCTTATTAGTGTGGATTTTCTCTCCATGTTACCATTTTTTCTTCGAATAAAAGGTTAAAAAGAATTGCCATAAAATGAGAAATAATGCACGGTATGCTACATGAGAGGATTACGAATGAAGTCTTTCTAGGATGTACCATATCTTATTATTGTGGAGAATGTATGTATCTATATATATGTTACAAAATAATTATTTTCATCATTTTAGTATATATATAAATTGTGAAAAATAAAGAGAAAAGAAATATTTATATATAATAAAAGAATGTATTTTTAGTCTCTCATGTAGCTCACCTGGAAAAGCAATTAAAACATGTTATAATTTTTTATATTTTGGTTTTTTTTAAGCTATACATTTTGTCAAAAATATATTGTCACTGATGGCGAAGATAAAGAAGATGATGGGAGATTGTTAGAATATGTTGTCAATGTCAAAGGTGTTGCTAGAAAAAGCAGGATGTTGGACTAATACTTTTTTCATTAGGCCATAGGTGTCAGAGGTGTCAATGGTGGTGTATCTAGATCAAAGATAGTGACGTGGAAAAAGAGGGAGGTTCCCAGTATAAAACTCACCTTTGCAACGATTCCCTGGATGGCGTCAAAGTTGTATGAAAAAGGGAACAACTAGGATGATGTACGAATGGGTGAAGGTGGACATTCCACACAATCGCAACAAAGGCTCTCATTGGTAAAATTTCTATAATAGTGGTACCTAGACCCATGTCACTCTCTAAGGCTTTTCTCGGAAGTGTTAACACATGTGCAATGGAGGGGCATCCGATATGATGTAAGGGTAGTCATACGTGGCAAAGTTGTTGCATAGGACCAATAGAAAGGAAGTCGGGAAGTCACAACAATTGATGTCGTAAGAATCTTGAAGCTAGTGGGTGTTGCGTTGACAATCTTAACAAAGAAATTGTTGCAAAACAAGGCCCCAAGAACCCCTCTTGCATCTGTACTCACTATAGCATGGATATATAAAATGAAGATGTGTGTGAGTATTTTATTGGTTTGAGATAACATCAACATGATTTCAGACATAGGGACACATGACATGAATTTTCAACATTTTCAACTATTGACATGTGATATTTGGGATTAGGTAAATCCATGTAAATATTGTAAATAGAAAATAAGGAGAATTATAAGATGAAGAGACATTGGGAGATGAAACCCAAGAATCTCTCCATCCATGGACAGATCTATCATCAATCATAATGCAATACAATTCGAGTTGAGGAGTTACCTCCTCGTCTGAAATGGTATTAGAGCCAACCCTTTTTTTGGCTTCCTTTCTACCCTTGTAACTCCCTCCTCACTCTATTCTACTTATTTTGGAGATCTACCTCTATTCTTCATATTTTTGCATAACTGGCAACTCTGTCTTCCATTCGACCATACCTATCCAAAGTGATCCCAACGAACAAACTCAACATATGACATACCAAGTTTATGGAGGAGCCCACGATAGCCATTACAACGAACAAACTCAACATATGACATACCAAGTTTATGGGAAAGCCCACGATAGCCATTATATGTGCACTACGCTTCCCTCCTCTCACCTTCATTCGCTTCCCTCCTCACACTTCTAAGCCCATAGCTGCAAAATCTCAATGCTTTCGAGAGACTCATCATACTTCCATTTGCATGCCTCCCTCAACCAATGTGCTTTGTAACTCCTTTCCATCATGCCTATTACACAGTGGGTTGTCACAACATCGAGGACTGCCATGGTATTATAAAATTTGTCAAGTGAAAAGTCTAGCTCAATCATACCTGAACCCACCCTTTTACGAAGCATTGAAGCTCCTGCTGATTGGGTTTTTAAATTGGGTTATTGTTCCCTAAGAAGATTAATTTTCTTGGTAACAATGGCTGGCCTTCCAGACTCTTCTAACTATGATGGGGTTATAAATTCACTACTACAGGTATACCTCGCAGCCATGTTTCTGAATCTATTAAATTTTCTCAATGGGTTATCCAAAATCACTTGTCGAGGTTCTAAATGAAGTTCTTTTATTGCTTCAATTTTCCAAGTTCCATAGACACAAGTTCAAGGTGTGAAATTGTTGTATGGTGAATGTGATGGTTGGTATAGAGTGCAAATGTGTCTTGTTATATGTTGGATGGTGGATATATAATACATGAACTTTGAAGAATGTATGCTCCTTTATGTGTTGAGTTTTGTAAGGGACATATTGTATATGTATAATATAAGTGATGATGTTTTGGATACATAGCCACTAAATTTTATCACAAATACATGATTTTTTTGGTGCAACCATTGAATTTTTTTGAGGTAAAATCTGCTTTTTATAATGCATTCAATAATTTCTATTGTGGGAGTGGTTCTTACTAGTACGTAGAACTATCTTGAGTGGTCCTAGAAGATAAAACACAACCTCATTTTTAATGAGTTGTGGAAAGGTGTTTGTGAAGGAGAAGGAGACAATCACCCTACAATGCCCACTTCAGATAAGGAGCTTACCATTTGGGAAATAAAAAACAGCAAGGCCTATGCTTTTATTGCAGCATTAGGAAATGAAGAAGTGAGTCACCATATTTATCCATTTTCAAATGCTTTTGAAGCCATAAAGAAGTTGAAGGAATTGTGTGTCTCACACTTTGAACTTGAACTTGTTCAATTAATGATTAAGTTTATAATGATCTATTATAAATCAATTAATATAAAAAAAAACTAATAAAATGATAAAGGATTAAATAACATAATGAAGGGGGAAAGTAAGGATAGTGAGGTGTGAAAGCTTGAGAGGTGAAAAATTTAATTTAAATGAAGATGGGAGGAGCTTAAGAATCAATATGACTAATACACACACACACACACACACACACACATGAGGAAAATATATGAGAATAAGAGATCGAAATTGCTAAAAAAGATAAACATCAAAATAATTAGCAACTGGAAGGGACAAATCAAAGATAAATCACAGGGGGGATTGAAGAGAATTATTGGAGCCCAAGTGTAAAGTTAGGTTAATTATGAAAATTTATTGTAAATATAAAATGTACATGTGAAATGACATCAAATGTAAACGTAAAAGGAAAGTATGAACTAATATGAAACATAAATTCCATGACATGTGCATTTCTGATGGAACGAAAGTTATATAAATATATTTTTATTAAAATATTATGAAAATCCCTCCTAGGTTTAGGGTTAGTAGTTTTTGTTGAAACATATGTGTAATTATATTTGGGGAGAGGTATCTCAAGTTTGAATGGGAGATAATGATTTTTGGGTTGCGTGTGAGGAGTTTTATGAGAGGTTGTGTAGCCTCCCTACCACCATGACAGGGGGGATCCATATTCTGATGTAAATGTCTATTTAGATTTAATGAGAAGAATCCATATTCCAGAGCCATGTTTTTATTTGAAGTAGTTTTTTGTGCATTGCAACAACTTGTGGGTTAGTTTGTTTTACAATTTTGTGTTGAAACAACATGATTTTCAGGCAAAAAAATTTGTGAAATATGATGTGTCAGTTTTAGTTTGTTGTTTGTAGATATTGTACATTCAATTTCTGCAACTGTGTGTCATTTGTTTTGTTGCCCATTAATGATATTAAGTTGAGGTCGGCAAGAGAATCTTTATCTCTTCTACTGGAAACAATTTTGTGTTTTAAATTATAGCAAATTTATGGGCTTATTTCTAGTTTAGTGTGTTTATTTGTAGCAATAATCCTTATTCATTTGCAGTTGTTTGTGTCATACTCTGCAAAAACTATGATTTTGCAGTGCTTGGTTTTATTTATGTTGGTCGCATAATGTATTTGCTTCCTCCGCTGACGGTGTCACAACTATCTTTGTTTCTATTGTATTTTGTGTCACAACTATCTGTATTTGTGTTGTTGTCTCTATTTGGATCGCTGTCCATGTCACAACTGTTTGTTTTATGTCATTGTATGTGTAGTATTTGTCTATGTAGAAACTATCTATATTTCTACAATTAAAAAGGTAAATAAATAAATAGAGTGAATTATAATAACTCATTATTAACACACATCATATATATATATATATGAGGTTATATATTTCATTAAAATATTCTGGTTTGAAGGCAAGAACTTGTACATCTTGAACCAAAATTTCTTTCGTAAATACCCAAAAACTCTAAGAAGGATGGACATAGTTGGTGTCTACATACAACTACTTTGAATTGACTTTCTTCATACAACACTTATAAAACACCTAAAAGCACTATATATTTGCATAACATGACAAAGACAAATAAGTGATAAATGTCCCACTGCATTTCCTCCAAAACGAGATTGGCTTGTTTTTCGTTTGCTTTGCTAAGGATGGGAGGGCTAACCTACGATATCCCCTAGGGAAATCTCTTCTTACAATGTTGAGTTCACATGTCATTATGGTAGGGAATCCTTGGATGCACCATTGTGAGTCTCATCAATATTTTCTTCCAATGTTAGTATTAATGTTGCTCCAATGCTCTATATAATTTGTTGAGCCAATTCTACTTGATTTGAAACCTTTGACTCTGCCATTAGTGTTGCATTGAACCAAAAAAACTAATAGATCAATGAAATATAAAACCATTATGGAAATGTTGTTGTTTGGATAAAAATACATTGAAGGCAAGGAAGCCACGCATGTATTTTTCTTCTTGGATGGAGTAACACAGGATTCATAGATTCTAACTGATTTATTAACCTCTCAAACTCTCCTGAACTTTTCCTCTCATTGAGGAGACATGATGAACACCATCCAAGTGGCCACACGGACTCATCCCTCCATGTAAAGTTGTGGCGTCCACAACAAAAAGGGAGTTATATTTATTAATATAATTTCAAAATAATCCCTAAAAGGAAGAAATGATGAGACTCGTCACATTATTTTACAATTAATCTCAATTAATAATTGAAGAAATATGGTTCTTATTATACTCCTCGTGGAATTGATTGGGAAAATTGAGATTAGGAAAATCGAGATTGGGAAAATCGAGATTGGGAAAACTGAGATTGGGAAAAGCGAATAAGTATGTGTGCACGTGACGAGCTGGCGGGCTGGCGTGTGATGTGGATGACTTGGCGGGCCAATGTGTGGAAAAAATGAGTTGGTGGGCCTATGCATTACTTGGCATTTTCATGGGCGGATTTGTGTGGTTGACCGACCCAACTTAACCATGGAGGACACATATATATATGAGTGGTGACTTAGTGGAGGAAGGATCATCAAAGTTCAAGTGAACAAGTGTGGAACAACACTTGGGCAAGCAAAGGACAAGCAATAGAAGGACAGGAAAGGTGCAAGAAGACTAACAGCTGTGGTACCTTGCCAATACAGGAAGGAGACAAGCCACAAGAGTTCGGGCGAACTGTTTTGGGTAGGTCTGTACGGTGGGCGGACAATTTTGTGGTTGGGCCAGCTGAACGGTGGGCACTCTTCCCCAACGAATGAGTTGTGAAAGGTGACTTGATGTGGTGGGCCCTCTTGTTCGCGGACGAGTGCAGAAGGTTTGCAGTGCAAATGAGCTACGGAGAGCGCAGGTGCAATGAGCTATGGAGGGCGTCGAGTTGCGACAAGCTACGGAGGGTGACCTAATGTGGTGGGGTGGGAACCTTTGCTTGAGGGGCAGCTCTGATAAGCTGTGGAGGGCTACCCAACCCGAGGAGTTGGGCACCTCGACCTAGTGACAAGTAGCACAACCCAGCGAACAAGGGAAGTCCTCAATGATGAAAGTGGGTGTTGCTGAATGGAAGGGAGACCCGACCTAGTGAGGTGACTGACCCAACACGAGTAGGCCGATTTGTTGAAAATTGGAAATCTTTGTCAAGGAGAAAATTGGGGTTTCTAAGCAAAGGTTGAACTTGTAATTGTATTGGTAAAATACTGAATTATCATTATTGGGAAGACTCTAATGTGGGAGTTGGCCCTCCCAATAAAAGAAAGTATTTCCTCTATGCATATTTATATGATGATAATGATGAATATTAATTTCGTTGTGTAAAATGATGAATGCTTCGTAAAATTTAAGAAAAATAACTAAGTGTTGAATGTTAGGTGTATCCTGTACTCATAAGTATTGGTGAAATGAAAGTGGGTAGTGGTGCTGCAACTGCCTATGTGTGGTTGGAAGATCACCCCCGAGATAGGGGCCTAACAGGTGGTATCAGATCTTGATTCAGATGAATCGAGATTTGCAAAAGGAAGTGATACAACTGCGCTTCATGAGAGTTGGTATCAAGAAGCATTGAACATTGAAGTGGATACTTCGTGATAGTTGATATCTGTTGCTAGCAGTTAGTATTGGGGTTTAAAGCTTGATGACCGTTTAGGGTAAGGAAGGTATTGGATACTTGCCTAACAGATGAAGATGGTTGAAAGATCATTTCAAAAAATTGAAGACATGACACATTTTTGGAAAGATGAGATGCATAAATGTTATGAAGCTCTTGAGAAAGAGTGGGAACTCTTGATATACATGGGGGACAAGATAGTGGACATGGGGAAGGACTTGAGTAATCTTCATGGAAGGACTATTGAACTCGATGAACTTGATGAGAAGATACGACATGGTGATCGAAGATTCCAAGAACTCATGGATGAACGAGTTCGACTAAGGGAGAAAAGCACCATGTTGCAAGCAAATGCCAAGGGACTTGAGGACGACATTGAGAGGGACTTTCTTGCTAGAAAGCCCATTGTTATAGAACAGGATGACCTCAATTACATTGACAGACTTGGGGACAATCACCAAGACATGAAGGAATATGTTTGAAAGATTGGGTCACTTCGAATGGGAGAATTCAATGTGTGCCAAGTAGGTGCACTTAAGGAGAAAGCGATGGAGGAGAAACTTGATGAAGCTCAAGGTAAGCCAAGATTGAATTGATTAGATGAACCAAATAGGGAGTTGAGGTACCTCAGGAAGGAATTTAGGTCGAAATGTAATTCAAAAGACTCTTCTGAGGTGAAGTTATTGAAGAAGGTTGCAGAGATAAGATGTAAGATCAAGCCTAGAGAGGATGGAAATGACTTTAGGCTGAGTTTTGTGTAGGAAACCATACATGGCAAGAAGTTTGCTACATTGGTGGACACAGGGGCCACTCATAGCTTCCTTACCAGGAAAGAAAAGACATCTTTTGGGAAGAAAGTTGAAGTGGGGAGAGAGTCGATTACGATAAATGATGAGGTCAGACATGATATATGTTGCAGCAATGGCATGTAGTTGAGTTGGAGGGACCAACCTTCCACAATGGGGCAACATATGGAGATTGTGACAAATGTGGATTGATGATCATATATTGAAGAGACTTCCTTTCCATGGAGACGTGAGCCTTGATGTTTTATGCAAAGACATAGAAACGGTAGGCAACATGTGCATTTTGGAGATGTTGGAGCTAGCAACACTTTGCAACAATGTACGATGGTGTTTTTGAGGACGAAAACCGTTTAAAGTGGGGGATTATGTCATGAGGATGAACTGAGGTGTAGTTTTCTTCATACATTGATTATTTTTTGTGTTTTTTCTTGTATCATAGCATTCATTCCTTAAATTTTAGTCATGAATGTTATCATTCTACCTTTCAAATGGTATCTATTGTTAAACATTGTAGATAATTAACTTTTATGTTCCGTAAGCATTGTATATAATTCGTATTTATGTTGTGTTTCTCTTTCTTCTCTTTAGCTTTCTAAATATTCAATGTATTGATAGATGCCCTTAAAAGTAATTTTTCTTGGCCTCCTGATGCTAGAGTTACACAGATAAATATGGGAAGAAGTACTTATAACTGTAACAAATAGAATATAGCAAGGAGAAGAGAATAGGTAGAGGAGCTAATGCATATAAATAGATAAATATTTGATTTATAACCCATTTAAAAAAAATAAAAAATTGTTGTTATTATTTTTTAAATATTGCATATCAAACTCCATATTAAGAATGAAATACATTTCACGTCTCTCTCACATTAAAAAGTAAAAATGTAAGGAAAATCTTGATTTAAATTACTTTATTCTTCTCAATGTAGAAGTTATGCTGTTTAAATTTATTGTTTTTAGCTTTCAATTATTTTATCTCTTAATAAATTTGATGTAAAATTAAAATATATATTGAGTAATTTTATTTTCAATATTTTTTCATCATTATTACTTTTAATTTATTATAGTAAAGATATTGTAATATTTATCATTACCCTTTTTAATTTATTATTGTAAATATAATGTTATTATTAAAAAATACACTGAATAATTTTGTTTCCAATATTTTTTCATAGTTATTATTTATTTTTTCATCATTATTATTTTTAATTTATTATGGTAAATATGTTCCAATATTTTTTATCATTACTAATTTTAATTTGCTAGTGTTAATATGATGTTATTATTATTAAATATGACATTAGTGAACCTTTCAATTTTATCCATGTGTCTCCATAGATTCTTGAGTTTGATTAACATCGTTACTGCGCAGCTATAGATTATAAATTATGAGATGATTCAAGGAGATGAATGTTGAATCTGCATTCAGAAGAAGGGTTTACGTTAATTATCAGAATCACCCGTCCGCAGCCCATCCCACCCACTAGATATTCACACTAGTGAAACTAACAAGGCTGAATACATAGTGCTCAACAAACAATCATCATTTTGTATATATTTAATTATTTAAATAAATTATCGTCAGTTTATATTAAACTGTGAAATCAACATCTGAAAAACAATGCAATGTTTACATTTTAAGGAACTACAAGGACCCGCAGATTCATTTATGGCCTGTTTGCGGACAGGATGGGATGCCCGAAAGTACAATGACAATGGGAACTCACACAATTTGAGAGTTCATCTTTCTTAACGGAAGGTTTCCGGGCAGATTCGAGGGTTGATTCGACATGTTTGACAGATTTGAACAGTCGATGTATTACTACCATCCTCTAATCACCAAACCCTAACTGATGATTAGGTTATCTCATCATCATCATCAACTGGCATTCTTCGTCGATTAAACAGCTTCGGGCCCATACCTGGAAACGGGTATGCTGGCAGACTTTCTGGAAACTGGTATGCTGGCAGATTTTCTATTGACACAGATGCAGGAATTTCATATGACCCCACATAATTACGCTGTTGCCCAATTGAATGTTCAGAATTCAACCTCGATTGGTCCACTGATCGGGGGTTGTTCGCATCTTCGTTATTACCATTATCGGGAGGGTTTACTGGGGTTCGATTAAGCATGAGCTTGGGGCCCATTCTCGGAAATGGGTGGGATGGCAGATTTTGAAGTGAAGAAGAGGCGGGAATTTGATATGAACCCAGGTAACTATTCTTTTGCCAAATTGAATAACTCGACCTAAACATGTCCATTGGGCGGATTTGTATGGTTTACCGACCCAACTTAACCATGGAGGACACATATATATATGAGTGGTGACTTAGTGGAGGAAGGATCATCAAAGTTCAAGTGAACAATTGTGGAACAACACTTGGGCAAGCAAAGGACAAGCAATAGAAGGACAGAAAATGTGCAAGAAGACTAATAGCTATAATACCGAGCCAATACAGGAAGGAAACAAGCCACAAGAGTTCGGGCGAACTGTTTTGGGTAGGTCTGTACGGTGGGCAGACAATTCTGTGGTTGGGCCAGCTGAACGGTGGGCACTCTTCCCCAACGAATGAGTTGTGAAAGGTGACTTGATGTGGTGGTCCCTCTTGTTCACGGACGAGTGCAGAAGGTTTGCAGTCCAAATGAGCTACGAAGAGCGCAGGTGCAATGAGCTATGGAGGGCGTCGAGTTGCGACAAGCTACGGAGGGTGACCTAATGTGGTGGGGTGGGAACCTTTGCTTGAGGGGCAGCTGTGATAAGTTGTGGAGGGCTACCCAACCCGAGGAGTTGGGCACCTCTACCTAGTGACAAGTAGCACAACCCGACGAACAAGGGAAGTCCTCAATGATGAAAGTGGGTGTTGCTGAATGGAAGGGAGACCCGACCTAGTGAGGTGACTGACCCAACACGAGTAGGCCGAGTTGTTGAAAATTGGAAAGCTTTGTCGAGGTGAAAATTGGGGTTTCTAAGCAAAGGTTGAACTTGTAATTGTATTGGTAAAATACCGAATTATCATTATTGGGAAGACTCTAATGTGGGAGTTGGCCCTCCCAATAAAAGAAAGTATTTCCTCTATGCATATTTATATGATGATAATGATGAATATTAATTTTGTTGTGTAAAATGATGAATGCTTAGTAAAATTTAAGAAAAATAACTAAGTGTTGAATGTTAGGTATATCCTGTACTCATAAGTATTGGTGAAATGAAAGTGGGTAGTGGTGCTGCAACTGCCTATGTGTGGTTGGAAGATCACCCCCGAGATAGGGGCCTAACAGGTGGTATCAGATCTTGATTCAGATGAATCGAGATTTGCAAAAGGAAGTGATACAACTGCACTTCATGAGAGTTGGTATCAATAAGCATTGAACATTGAAGTGGATACTTCGTGATAGTTGATATCTATTGTTAGCAATTAGTATTGGGGTTTAAAGCTTGATGACCGTTTAGGGTAAAGAAGGTATTGGATACTTGCCTAACAGACGAAGATGGTCGAAAGATCATTTCAAAAAATTGAAGACATGCCACATTTTTGGAAAGATGAGATGCATAAATGTTATGAAGCTCTTGAGCAAGAGTGGGAACTCTTGATATACATGGGGGACAAGATAGTGGACATGGGGAAGGACTTGAGTAATCTTCATGGAAGGACTATTGAACTCGATGAACTTGATGAGAAGATACGACATGGTGATCGAAGAGTCCAAGAACTCATGGATGAATGAGTTCGACTAAGGGAGAAAAGCACCATGTTGCAAGCAAATGCCAAGGGACTTGAGGACGACATTGAGAGGGACTTTCTTGCTAGAAAGCCCATTGTTATAGAACAGGATGACCTCAATTACATTGACAGACTTGGGGACAATCACCAAGACATGAAGGAATATGTTTGAAAGATTGGGTCACTTCGAATGGGAGAATTCAATGTGTGCCAAGTAGGTGCACTTAAGGAGAAAGCGATGGAGGAGAAACTTGATGAAGCTCAAGGTAAGCCAAGATTGAATTGATTAGATGAACCAAATAGGGAGTTGAGGTACCTCAGGAAGGAAGTTAGGTCGAAATGTAATTCAAAAGACTCTTCTGAGGTCGAGTTATTGAAGAAGGTTGCAGAGATAAGATGTAAGATCAAGCCTAGAGAGGATGGAAATGACTTTAGGCTGAGTTTTGTGTAGGAAACCATACATGGCAAGAAGTTTGCTACATTGATGGACACAGGGGCCACTCATAGCTTCCTTACCAGGAAAGAAACGACATCTTTTGGGAAGAAAGCTGAAGTGGGGAGAGAGTCGATTACAATAAATGATGAGGTCAGACATGATATATGTTGCAGCAATGGCATGTAGTTGAGTTGGAGGGACAAACCTTCCACAATGGGGCAACATGTGGAGATTGTGGCAAATGTGGATTGATGATCATATATTGAAGAGACTTCCTTTCCATGGAGACATGAGCCTTGATGTTTTATGCAAAGACATAGAAGCGGTAGGCAACATGTACATTTTGGAGATGTTGGAGCTAGCAACACTTTGCAACGATGTATGATGGTGTTTTTCAGGACGACAACCGTTTAAAGTGCGGGATTATGTCATGACCATGAACTGAGGTGTAGTTTTCTTCATACATTGATTATTTTTTTTGTTTTATTTCTTGTATCATATCATTCATTCCTTAAATTTTAGTCATGAATGTTATCATTCTACCTTTTAAATGGTATCTATTGTTAAACATTGTAGATAATTAACTTTTATGTTCCATAAGCATTGTATATAATTCTTATTTATGTTGTGTTTCTCTTTCTTCTCTTTAGCTTTCTAGATATTCAATGTATTGATAGATGCCCTTAAAAGTAATTTTTCTTGGCCTCCCGATGCTAGAGTTAGGCAGATAAATATGGGAAGAAGTACTTATAACTGTAACAAATAGAATATAGCAAGGAGAAGAGAATAGGTAGAGGAGTTAATGCATATAAATAGATAAATATTTGATTTATAACCCATTTAAAAAAAAAAAAAAAATTGTTATTATTATTTTTTAAATATTGCATATCAAACTCCATATTAAGAATGAAATACATTGCAGAGTCTCTCTCACATTAAAAAGTAAAAATGTAAGGAAAAGCTTGATTTAAATTACTTTATTCTTCTCAATGTAGAAGTTATGTTATTTAATAGGAATATTGAAAAAATTTCCTTATGCCCAACAATAGGATTTTTTTTGTAAATATTTTTTTTAAATATTACATCTTCACTAAACATAGAATGAATTACACAAAAGAATATCAACAATATTAATTTTGCATGCTATGTGTAAACTCTATATTAAATAGCTAGGAAATTCTATATAGCCCGCCAAAAAATAAATTTATTGCTTTTAACTTTCAATTATTTTATCTCTTAATAAATTTGATGTAAAATTAAAATATACATTGAATAATTTTATTTTCAATATTTTTTCATCATTATTATTTCTAATTTATTATAGTAAATATATTCTAATATTTATCATTACCATTTTTAATTTATTATTGTAAATATAATGTTATTATTAAAAAATACACTGAATAATTTTGTTTCCAATATTTTTTCATCGTTATTATTTATGTTTTCTATCATTATTATTTTTGATTTATTATGGTAAATATGTTCCAATATTTTTTATCATTACTAATTTTAATTTGTTAGTGTTAATATGATGTTATTATTATTAAATATAACATTAGTGAACCTTTCAATTTTATCCATGTGTCTCCATAGATTCTTGAGTTTGATTAACATCGTTACTGCGCAGCCATAGATTAACATTCATCGAGAAGGGTAGTTGCCACTGTGAGAACATATGGATCACTACATCTTCTTCCTATTGTAAATTATGAGATGATTCAAGGAGATGAATGTTGAATCTGCATTCAGAAGAAGGGTTTACGTTAATTATCAGAATCACCCGTCCGCAGCCCACCCCACCCACTAGATATTCACACTAGTGAAACTAACGAGGCTGCATACATAGCGCTCAACAAACAATCATCATTTTGTATATATTTAATTATTTAAATAAATTATCGTCAGTCTATATTAAACTGTGAAATCAACATCTGAAAAACAATGCAATGTTTACATTTTAAGGAATTACAAGGACCCGCAGATTCATTTATGGCATGTTTGCGGACAGGATGGGATGCCCGAAAGCACAATGACAATGGGAACTCACACAATTTGAGAGCTCATCTTTCTTAACGGAAGGTTTCCGGGCAGATTCGAGGGTTGATTCGACATGTTTGACAGATTTGAACAGTCGATGCATTACTACCATCCTCTAATCACCAAACCCTAACTGATGATTAGGTTATCTCATCATCATCAACTGGCATTCTTCGTCGATTAAACAGCTTCGGGCCCATACCTGGAAACGGGTATGCTGGCAGACTTTCTGGAAACTGGTATGCTGGCAGATTTTCTATTGACACAGATGCAGGAATTTCATATGACCCCACATAATTACGCTGTTGCCCAATTGAATGTTCAGAATTCAACCTCGATTCGTCCACTGATCGGGGGTTGTTCGCATCTTCGTGATTACCATTATCGGGAGGGTTTACTGGGGTTCGATTAAGCATGAGCTTGGGGCCCATTCCCGGAAATGGGCGGGATGGCAGATTTTGAAGTGAAGAAGAGGCGGGAATTTGATATGAGCCCAGGTAACTATCCTTTTGCCAAACTGAATAACTCGACCTAAACATGTCCACTGTTGGTGTGTTGTTGCCCCCGTCGTGGTGATTGGCATATTCAAATGCTATCGGTTGCTCCACTCCGCCTCCGGCCCTTAATGGATTATTCCGCAATGTACCTTCTCCTGTAAATCCAACCTGTTCAACAAAATAAGAAAAAGAATTGCCGCAGCTTCTCCCCTTTAAATCAGATGACAGACCAATAGGATTCTCGTGATTTGGCAAGAGAGGAATAGGTTGGAATTTCATGTCGTAACGGGAGGAGGAGGAATAGGTTGGAATTGCTCTGTTCTTGCCACCGTCGTGATTGGCATATTCAAATGGTATCTGTTGCTCCACTCCTGCTGCAACAATTGGATTAATCTGCAATGTACCTTCTTCTGTAAACGTAACCTGTTCAACAAAATAAGAACAAGAATTGCAGCTTCTCCCTTCTAAATCAGATGACAGAACTGTATGACCAATAGGATTCTCGCGATTTGTCAAGAGAGGAATAGGTTGGAATAGACCGGAGGAGGCACAGAAAAATGGATGCTCCAGCGCTTCCTTAGGTATGGGCCTTCTCTTCCGATCCCACGACAACAAACTGTTTATGAAATCAATGGCCGCCGCACTTGCTGTCGGTAGAAGAGACGACAATTGTTTAGTGGAATCAATATTCCCAAACTCTTCTGGAAAGCTGTAACCCTTTAAGTCGGCAAGCAGTAACCCCTCACGCCAAATTACGGTATCAGGAGAACCAATGACAGAGCAAATGCTATGCAGCTGATGTAGCGCGTTAGAGCCTGTAAATATTGGACAACCAGTGAACAGCTCCGCCATGATAACGCCCACTGCCCAAATGTCATTGGACAAACCATATTCAGTGGATCCAAGCAAAAGTTCCGGTGCTCGATATGGGCGTGTCCCAACATATGATTCCAGTGGCTTATTATTCCATATTCTAGTAGCCAGCCCGAAATCAGCAATTTTAATAGACGTACCTCCCCTCACTAATAAATTCTGTGGTTTCAGGTCCCTGTGACAATATCTTTCATAAGACATGCTTTGAAGCCCTTTCAAAATCTGGAAGCAAAAGCTTCGCACCTCGTCCTCGGAGAACGAACGACCTGTCCTTCTCTGGAGCTCTGACAGATCGCAGTCCATCAGCTCAAGCACCGCGTACAACGTGGTGCCCTCCAATATGATATCATGCAGGTAAAGTATGTTGGGATTAAACATCAAATCCGCTAAACAATTCACCTCTGCGCAATCCTCATATCTGGAGAAGTTTCCGTTCAATTTCTTGATGGCCCAAAATTCGCCCGTAACCTTATCCACTGCCTTCCAAACGGTACCATGACTTCCTTTTCCCAACTCCTCAACAATAACATAACGATCCATGGCACTCACTCTGAGATTAGAAAACAGTAACAACAGTCGCCTTCTGTTCTCTCCACTCTGAAATTAGAAAACAGTAACAGTGGTCTTGTCTGGCCTTCTCTTCTCTCCACGCCAAATATTAGACTGAGGTTCAAACTTTGCTCACAGTGTTCACCTTCGCCTTATCTGGTGCTACCGATTCTATTAAAGTTTAGATCAATTTGGGAATGACATATGATAAGATAAAAAGAAGAACAATTTCGGAATGACATATGATAAGATAAAAAGAAGAAGGGATCATGTTTTAATACGATTCCCTCTCCCTCTCGCTCACGTCTTTCCAATGGTGGGCTTTTCTAAGGCTTTGGGACGACGTGTCAAGCATTAAATCGTGAATATCATAGGATCGGTGTTTTACCCAATACTTTGAGGATTTTTTTTGGGTGGTCAACTTAAACAAAGTTTAATATAATAAAGATGATAAAAGTATTTTTAAAAATATTTATTTTTAAGAAAAATTAATAATCATACATGGTGAGAAAGGTGGTCTTATACTTTTTCTCGGTTTATGTGGGTGAAATAGTGGGCTTTCGTGCTCTTTTCTAAGACTCTAGACGAGAGATAGAGTATTAAATTAATATTTTGATCTTAATCTATTTATTTACTCACATCCACATCCATATAAAGAGCAATTTGGTGTACCCAGTAATTATAATGTATTTTTGGACATCTTAGTGCATTTAGAGGTTATAATCTGTTAGAGTCATCTTAGTGCACCTTAATGGTTATAGCTAATTAGAGGTAGCTTCATGCACCTATTGCATATGGTGGTTATATTTCTCCATTACACTAATAATAAAGTAAATAAAATATAATTTTAAATTCAAAGTAATTTTGATATGTTCAACATTAATGATGATGGCTTATCATTTTCATTCATTTCAACAAATTTAGTTTTATGACAATGTATTTGTACCTTTTAGTTCTTTTTTTAATATTTTGATATTTTACTCTTCACTTTTATATATAATTGATTTGTATTTTATATGTCCACCAATAAATAGCAAGTTTCTAATCTAAGAAACTATGTAATTTTTCAAACTACATTTTTTTAAACTAAATCTACCAATTAATTTAGTAAAATATATAAAATGCCAAAAACAACTTTTGAATATTTTAAAGAATCATGAAGAGAAAAAAGGAATTATATATATATATATATAGTTTTAGTCCCAAGTGTAGTTCACTTCGTCAAGCAATTAAAACATGTTATATTTTTTTATATTTTTATTTTTTCTTTAAAACTATAAATTTTGTTAGAAATATGTTATCATTGATAGAAAAGGCAAAGAAGATGATGGTAGATTTTTAGAATATGTTGCCACTATCAAAGGCGTTGTTGGCATAACAAGGATGTTGGACAAGTATTGACAAAGATGTTTCCATTAGGTCATTGATGTCACATATGTCAATGGTGATTTATCTAGATCAAAGGTAGTGAAATGGAAAAAAAAAAGAAGATTGCAAGAAGAATTGAGATGAGCACATGTATGGAAAAGGAAATTAATTGTGGAGGCAGAGAGAATTTGGAGCCATTTCTAGAATAATATATGTGTCCTCCATGGTTAAGGTGGGTCGGTCGACCACAAAAATGCACTCTTGAAAATGCCAAGTAATGCATCAGCCCACCAACTCATTTGTTCTGCATGTCGGCCTGCCAAGTCATCCGCTCCGCACTTCAGCCCGCCAACTCGTCACGTGCACCCATACTTAGTCAATTTTCCCAATCTTAGTTTTTCGACTCTTCGAGTAACTTGTTGGAGCTTCACAACTTTTCGTCCCACAACTCGTCATTGCACACTCGTCAGGGTGTGTTTAACCGAATGCACCGGCTTGTCGTCATAAACTCGACTCATCGCAAATAACTGAAGTTTGTCTCCCACCCCCGCTCGTTGCACATTTGAGCATGCCTCAATTTGTGGTCATGATAGGGACAGAGGTGGTGTACCTTGACATACTTATCATTTAAACTACCATGTGGGGCCACCCTCTAACTTGCACCCCGATCGAGGGCATTTATTAATCACATTAAATCCCATTGACCTATTTAATTGACCTTATCTTCTCTTGCCAATATTCTAGATATGGATTTGACTCTTATCTAAATTAATACGGCCTTGGGTCTTACATTATATGTTTTTTCATGAAATTTATTTATATCATTAATTATAAATAGGTATTAAAATAAATACTGCAAAATACATTTCTAAACATTTATGAGTTATATTATCCTTTTCCCCGACAAAGAAATGAATATTCAATATGATTGGGGCCTAGGGGTCTTAAAATAATCATGCTGAATATTTAGCTTTGTGGCAAGGTTTGGATTTGGATCTCTCCTAGGGAATTCATCACCTAATTGTCTTTGTGGATTCAATGATTCTTATTTAGCATGTGAGTAGAGAAAAAGGGAATTCTAAGCAGATATTAGCCCATATTCGACATCGAATCAAGCGTTTATTGGTTAAATTTGCTGACTTGATTGAACTCATCCATGTCAAGAGAAACCTCAACACAGTGGAAACTTCTATAGACAATCAAGGATTATTATTAGAACAAGGTTTTTTTAAGGTTGATGAATAGGACATGATTAAGAAATCAATTCCATGAGGAGTATAATAAGAACTATATTTCCTCAATTATTAATTGAAATTAATTGTACAATAATGTGATGAGTATCATCATTTCTTCCTTTTAGGGATTATTATGTAATTATATTAATCAATATAACTTCATTTGTGTTGTGGAGGCCACAGCTTTACATGGAGGGACGAGTCTGTGTGGCACTTCGATGGTGTTCATCATGTCTCGTTAGTCAGAGGAAAAGTCGAGGAGAGTTTTAGAGGTTAATAAATCAGTTAGAATCTATGAATCCTGCGCTACTCCATCCAAGAAGCAAAATACATGCGTGGCTTCCTTGCCTTCAATGTATTTTTATCCAAACAACAACATTTCCATAATGGTTTCATATTTCATTGATCTATTAGTGTTTTTGGTTCAATGCGACACTAATGGCAGAGACAAAGGTTTCAAATCAAGTAGAACTGACTTAACATATTATATAAAGCATTGGAGCAACATTAATACTAACAATGGAGGAAAATATTGATGAGGCTCACAATGGTGCATCCAAGGATTCCCTACCGCAATGACATGTGAAATCAACAATGTAAGAAGAGATTGCCCGAGGGGATATCGTAGGTTAGCCTTCCCATCCTCAACGAAGAAAACAAAAATCAAGCCAATCTGTTTTGGAGGAAATGCAGCAGGACACTTATCACTTAGTTGTCTTTGTCATGTTATGCAAATATATAGTGCTTATAGGTGTTGTTGTATGAAGAAAGTCAATTCAAAATAGTTGTATGTAGACACCAACTAGGTCCATCCTTCTTGCAGTTTTTGGGTATTTGTGTTAATAATGAGTTTTTATAATACACTCTATTTATTTATTTACTTTTATAATATTGTAGAAATATAGATAGTTTCTACATAAACAAATACTACACATACAACGACAAAAAACAGATAGTTACGACATGGACAATGATGGAAAAAGAGTCAACAACACAAACACAGATAGTTGTGACACAAAATACAACAGAAACAGAGATAGTTGTGACACCGTCAGCGGAGGAAACAAATACATTATGCCACCAACATAAATAAAACCAAACACTGCAAAATCACAGTTGTTGGAGAGTATGACAAAAACAACTGCAAATTAATAAGGATTATTGCTACAAATAAACACACTAAACTAGAAATAAGCACATAACTTTGTTGTAATTTAAAACAGAAAGTTGTTTCCAATAAAACAAATAAAAATTCTCTTGTCGACCTCAACTTAAGACCATTTATTCTCAACAAAATAAATGACACACAGTTGCAGAAATTGAACGTACAGTATCTACAAACAACAAACTAAAAATGACACATTATATTTCACAAATTGTTGTGCCTGAAAAACATGTTGTTGCAACACAAAATTGTAAAACAAACTAACCCACAAGTTGTTACAATGCACAAAAAACTATTGCAAATAAGAACATGGCTCTAGAATATGGATTCTTCTCATTAAATCTAAATAGACATTTACATCAGAATATGGATCCCCCCTGCCATGGTGGCAGGGAGGCTGCACAACCTCCCAAAAATCTTCTCACACACAACCCAAAAAACATTATCTCCCATTCAAACTTGAGATACCTCTCCCCAAATATAATTACACATATGTTTCAACAAAAACTGCTAACCCTAAACCTAGGAGGGATTTTCTTAATATTTTAATAAAAATATATTTATATAACTTTCCTTCCATCAAAAATGCACATGTCATGGCATTTATGTTTCATATTAGTTCATACTTTCCTTTTTCGTTTACATTTGATGTCATTTCACATGTACATTTTACATTTACAATAAATTTTCATAATCAACCTAACTTCACACTTGGGCTCCAATACTTCTCTTCAAGCCCCCCTGCCATTCATCTTTGATTTGTCCCTTCAAGTTGCTAATTATTTTGATCTTCATCTTTTTTAGCAATTTTGATCCCTTATTCTCATATATTTTCCTCATGTCTGTGTGTCTATGTGTGTGTGTGTGTGTGTGTGTCATATTGATTCTTAAGCTCCTCCCATCTTCATTTCAATTAAATTTTTCACATCTCAAGCTTCCACACCTCACTATAATGATAATGGATTGGGATGTTATAGGGAGTATGTAATTCATTAACCTTTAATAAATTAAAAAATTTGTGTAATTTTCATAAGTAATATTAGGTTTTTTTTCTCTTTCAATTAAAAGTATTATAAAAATATTTATAGTGTTTTTATTATATTTGTATGTTCTAATTCTCATCATTTTTAATCCTTTCATAGTTGGAAATATAATAATTTTTACATTTTATTTGACATCTACATATGAGGTTGTATAAAAAAATGTCTTTGTACAATTTAATATAAATATATTTATTTTTTAAAGTTTAATATAGATTTCCACTATATTGAAAGTAAAAATTAAAGTATTAAGTTTCAATGGGTATGTTAACCTACATTCACAAACGAATGATGAATTTCCTGATTTCCTTATTATTGTTTGATAATTGAGCTATGATAAGTTTTACAAGAAAAATTAATTAATACTAAATAAAGACTACTAATTAATAAAAAACTTATATAAATTGTTGTTAACAATATAGATTTTTATTTAAACTTAAAAATATTACTTATATTGATAAAAAAAAACATATTTATATATGTGCATATGGATTCTATACTATGTAATAAATAAATACTCAAAATCTAAAATTGTGTTCAATACTATAAACTATTAATACTTTCACAACCTATCAATAAACATATATGCTCATTTTCCTCCATGACTCGAATGTCCTCTTGGAGTGTGAACAAAATACAATTATAACTTGCAAAGCTATCATGCCTTCTTTGAATCTTATATGCTTATAAAAAAGAATAATCATTTCTTCTCTTGAAGTGTAAGTCCTTTTCTAGTATGGTTTTACAGATACCACAAACATCTCTCCATACCATTATATTAATCTTATCATAGTATTCAAACAACATATTTGACAGATTTTGTAATAGATTCTTTTTTTAGTGTCTATTTCTCAACCTCTATATGGAGTCCTTTGGATAAGAAGTCAACTTACATGTTAAATTCCTTGTACACATGGAATAAAAAAGTGCTTTTGTAATATATTTTATTCTTGATACATGGAATAAGAGAATCACTGAAATTTAGTAAATTTAGGAGTTATTCCTATGAAACTAAATATATAAATAATTTTAGTGTTATAAGCACACAAAAAAAATATTAGAATAACTTGTGAATCCTGTTTTCAACCCAATGAAATAACCTCTCAATCTCTTTTTAAACATAATGAAATGAATATAAAATAGGAAAAGGGTTCCCTTTCTCCATATCCAATAAGGCCTCCTTGGATGGCGCCATTGAAATAACCCCATTCCCTTGACTTTCTAATGGGAAAATGGATCATTTTAATTAATTACATCCTTTAAGGT
The DNA here is from genome assembly GCA_000404065.3 of Pinus taeda. NCBI lineage: Eukaryota > Viridiplantae > Streptophyta > Pinopsida > Pinales > Pinaceae > Pinus > Pinus taeda. The sequence goes on from APFE031386327.1 coordinate 30,293, forward strand.
TTGACTTTGTAACTAGAAAGAAGTATCTCTACATTTGGAACCACATTGAAAATATACGAAACATTAGTTAGTGGGCTCATATTACCATCATTCCATTTTCACTATGAAGCTTTCCATTTCTTTGTACATTCACCTAGTATAAATGTAAAATATCAACATATGAACTACACTTTCCTTCCATTCTTGATATGAAACATACTTACAAATCCCATGTTTATTTTTATTTTTATATAGTCTTTTAAATTAGAAACTTTCTATTTGTTGCTAGGCATGTGGAATACATATGAGTTATATATAAAATTTAAAAAATATATATCAAACTATTAAAAAAATCTAAAAATACAAACACATTGTCAAAAAAGTATTTTTTTGAAATGAATGAGAATAATAAGGTATTGTTTTTAATGTTTGACATCTCAAAATGACTTTGAAATTTAAAATACATTTTATTTATTAGATTTTTATTCACTTTGTAATTAGTAGAATGGAGAACTATAACCATGATATGCAATAGTGCACGAAGCTACCCGTAATTCACTATAATCATTAAGGTGCACAGAGATGGATCTATCCCATTATAACCTCTAAGTCCTCCTAATATGGATATGAGTAAATAGCGAGATCAACCTCATAATATTTTATATAAAAAGTTTTTATGAGTTTGAAAACGAAATTACATTGTGGGGTAAAAATGCATTTTTTTTTATGTACTAAAAATATGTTTTGAAGAAATTGTTTTAGAGAATTTAAAAGATGGTTTCTTCACATTTTATATGTTTTAGTAAGCTTATTAGATAGATAAACATATTTAGTTAAAAATATTTATGATTCAACAAAATATTAATAGAACAATGAATTAAATTTTAAAGTACATATATAATAAATTATTTTTAGGGAGAATATGAAACAAAAAGAGTTTCAAGCAATGGATATTCTCTCACCTATTCTAAATTGTGATCTTGTAAGTTACTATCCACTGGGAAAAATGATAGTGAAGAGAGACTTGCCAAAAATGATAATAGGGAAAGAAAATAAGATTATAGTGAAAGAAATGAAACGATATATTTTCATGACCCTTTTTTCATAAGTGAAACACATCACTCAAACGTTATATATATATGTTTTTATAATATATTATAGTTATTGATTTTAAAAATAAGGATATTAATTGGCTTTAAATGTTTTAATAAAGATACACATTGGTATTGAAATTTGTTATTTTTTCTATACAATAATGTTTAAGATATGTTTAGTTAATAACAATTATAATGATAAAATTATATTTAATTCATTTTATAGTCTTTTCAAAACCATGTCAAAACATTGAAATGAAAATATTAAATATATATTATAATTTATAATTTTCATAACCTATTATTATTATTTTTAAATTATTCTTCAAACAATTGTACTATCTTTATTATATCTAACTTTTTAGTGGACACACCAAAAGTATGCTCCAAAATTCCTTTGATAGTTGGGGAAAAACTACAACCACTGCTATGTTATTAATAAATTAATACTTTACATATTGTTCGAGAGTCTTAGAAAATGACACAAAATACCACTATTTTACTAGTATAGCCGAAGGAGGGGTATACAACCTTTTTTTAAGCATACATCATTCCTATGTTTTCATAAAAAAATGATATTTTAGAAATATTTCTATCATGTTTGCTATATTAAACTTTTAAGTGGACCCACCAAATAATCCTCCAAGGATTTTGTAGAACCACGTTGTTATGTTATTCAAGATTGGGTAAAACCATATGGATGATATGACATTCACGATTTAATAATTTACACGTCATCCCAAAGCCATAGAAAATAATACAAAATCCCACCATAACCCCAGGGAAGCATATTAAAACATGACTCGTTCTTCCTTTTATCATATGTCATTCCCAAATTAATCTAAACATTGATAGAATCAATAGTAGCAGATAAGGGTAAGGTGAAAACTCTTAGCAAAGTTGGAACATCAGTCTAATAATTAGCGAGAAAAGAAGGTGATTGTTAATTTTTTCTAATTTAATAGTGCCATGAATCGTTATGATATTGTTGAGGAGTTGGGAAAAGGAACTCATGCAACTGTTTGGAAGACAATGGATAAGGTCACGAGTAAATTTTGGGCCATGAAGAGAGTATTTATATTTTATTTATGTCCTACTTTAACTAGGTCTTCTAAATGTGTTGTTCAATTCATCAATGATTTCTTGCATGTATCTTCAAGAAATTTTGAGTTGAACTATTGTTTTCCTCCATTGCGGTGAGTTATACGATTTAGCGTGGATTTTTCTAAATCTGGTTGACTACCAAATTTATCCATTTTATCCAATCTATATCCAATTCTATCCATTCACTTATTTGCAGCTCCAACTCATGCATGCCTTGATTTTTGGTTTTAGTAGTGTTGTCATTTTGGTGGTTTCGTACAAAATATGGTGTAAATGCAAAATTTGAGTGTTTTTTATCCATTCAGACAAAAGCCTTCAAGCATTAATTTTAGTAGTCTATTTAATATGGATTAAGCGCCAATTTTCCCTTTAGCAAAGGACCAAAGCGTTTTTCATAAATAAAGCACTGCTAATTATAACTCCATCGGGCCCATTTTCCGTCAAGCCCCGAGAGATTATTTCATTTTAAAATTTCTACATGCTCTTGTCTTAGTATTTAAGTTTGGTCCCCTACACTATTTCTCTTTTAAATACAATCTAGGATTATGTGTCCATGCAGGTCCACCATTCGTCTACATGTGTCATTGCCATTAGTCCCAGTGCTCCACTTTATACATGCTACCATCTCCCAATCCTTTATCAGCTCGAAGCATCCTCTATTGCACTCACTTGAAACTTTCTGGTAATTTACACATCATCCCAAAGCCTTAGAAAATAATACAAAAGCCCACCATAACCCCAGGGAAGCATATTAAAATATGACTTGTTCTTCTTTTTATCATATTTCATATCAAAATTGATCTAAACATTGATTGAATCGATAGTAACAGATAAGGGAAAGGTGAAAACTCTTAGCGAAGTTGGAACATCAGTCTAATAATTAGCGAGAAGAGAAGGTGATTGTTAATTTTTTTCTAATTTAATAGTGCCATGGATCATTATGTTATTGTTGAGGAGTTCGGAAAAGGAACTCATGGAACCATTTGGAAGACAGTGGATAAGGTTACGAGTAAATTTTGGGCCATGAAGAGAGTATTTATATTTTATTTATGTCCTGCAAATGTGTTGTTCAATTCATCAATGATTTCTTGCATGTATCTTCAAGAAATTTTGAGTTGAACTATTGTTTTCCTCCATTGTTGTGAGTTATACGATTTAGCATGGATTTTTCTAAATCTGGTTGGCTACCAAATTTAGCCATTTTATCCAATCTATGTCCAAGTCTATCCATTCCACTATTTTCAGCTCCAACCTCATTCATGCCTTGATTTTTGGTTTTAGTAGTGTTGTCAATTTGGTGGTTTTGCACAGAATATGGTGTAAATGCAAAATTTGAGTGTTTTTTATCCATTCAGACAAAAGCCTTCAAACATTAATTTTAGTACTGTATTTAATATGGATTAAGCACCAATTTTCCCTTTAGCATAGGATCAAAGTGTTTTTCATAAATAAAGCACTACTAATTATAACTCCATTGGGCCCATTTTCCCTTAAGCCCTGAGAGATTATTTCATTTTAAAATTTCTCCATGCTCTTTTCTTAGTATTTAAGTTTGGTCTCCTACACTATTTCTATTTTAAGTACAATCTAGGATTATGTGTCCATGCAGGTCCACCATTCGTCTACATGTATCATTACCATCGGTCCTAGTGCTCCACTTTATACACGCCGCCATCTCCCAGTCCTTTATCAGCTCGGAGTATCCTCTATTGCACTCACTTGAAACCTTCTGGTGTCTGGAAGATAGGATGATGTGTCATGGTGGGAACCACTACCGAACTGTGAACTAATCAATGAATAATTAAGGTGATCTGTCTCTAACAAATTCCACATACACCCAGTGCCCAGTGAGTTGAGAGATCTTCGTATGCACCCCTTATAATTCAATCTAACCAAAATCTTCTGGGGTGATTTCATTCTGATGTCACTATTTCTATGTGGTACCATTTCAATGGTGACACGTGTCACTCATATTTGGCCCCTCTAACTATCTGAAAAAATTAAAAAGGTATGTCATGTGTCCCTAGGTCTTACTTCATACTGACATCATCTCAAATTGATAAAATATTGCCGCACGTATTCCTAGGCCTTCATTTTACAACATTTTCTTTATTATATTTTTCAAAGAAAAAACCATTGGATTCAAGCTTATTACAACATTGACTACCCTAATACCTTTCTATTGGTCCGATGTTATTGATCTACCATGTCTGCCTGATCTTAGATCATCCCGACTTCCCCTTATTTACACATGGCTTAGAACTTCCATGGAATGCCTCCTCTACTGACATGGATCTCGTGATGACCACTATAGAACTTCTACCGATGAGATCTTTTTCCGTTGTTGTGTGGACTGCCCACCCCACCTAGGCTTATGTCATCTTGGTTGTCCCCTTTACATGTATCTATAATAACATCAAGGGAACTTCCCCGAAAGTGATCTATATAGTGGGGATTCCTACAATTATACTCCACCAATTAAATTCATGTAATCGCTACTAAATCCTCCCAAGTTTAAGTCATCCCGAACATTCCCTTTGTGTGAAAATTTGAAGCATCTGGGAAAAATATTTCCAAAATGAGTTGTTATAAGGAGCTCCACGATTGGCCAATAAAAAAAATTCACCATTGAATTGTTAGACCAAATTCTCTCAGATTTGAGCTTAGTTTTTCTTCCAACTATGTCGACTACTAAACTACAAGAACTAGACGTTTCAACTTTAAATATGTAGTTGAGTTTTGGGGTACATAAATTTCACGGGAAATAACTTGCAATCTAGGAGGATTTTAGCAGACATCCATAAACAACTATAGATATCTTTGAGAGCTCTATCCATCTAAGTGGGTTCCACTTGCTTTTGAGGTTGTTTCCTAATTTATAAATGGCTCTAAAGTCTCTACACCTTAATAATTATTTTCCTTTGCCATACATGTGGTCATATTCATTCTTCTTCCAATATTCTCTTATTTTTCCATTTCATTAGCTCTATCTAAATAAACCTCCATTGACACGTGTGATATAAACCTCCCTCATATGCCAACAACATCTTTTACAATGACAACATTTTCTAACAGTCTACCCATCATATTCTATTCCTTTGCAACCAATGAAAACATATTTCTAACAATATCCCACTTTCACATTTGTGGAAACACTTTAAACAAACAAAAACACATCACCAATAATCAAGTAAAGATAAGTGTACTTTCCTTTTCTTCTCTTATTCTTTGTAGATGTTTCTCCCCCTATGATGCACTTATCCTTTATGTACATTTACTCTAATGTACTTCTCCCTTTTGTTGTTTTAGTTTGGTTCATCTCCTCCCTCTTTCGTTTTATTTGATATACTTCTCCCCCCTTGAGATCAATGGAAAATATACTAACATTGTCCCCTTATTAACAAACTCCCCCTATCTTGTTGATCAGGTAGACCTATAAAATACTTCTTCTTACGCTGATAACTTTAGATATCTTTGAGTTGATCTAAGTAGCTTCCTTTCTTCCCTATGGAGAATATTGAGTTGAAAGGAGAGGATTAATTACTCCCAATCTCATCCTCAAGTAGTCAAGAGGGATTTCTTTCTAAAATAACACATACGTATCCAACTGAGCAAGGAGAAAAATCATTCCTATTGGTTTTCTCAGCTAGGATTCATTCATAATAGTTCCTCCCTATACACATACACATGACCTCTAGAAATAACAACAATCTATCTTATCCATGACCATCACCATTGTCTTATCAAATAATAAACAACAACCTATGCCACTTAGATGTGCTTATATGACAAATATAAAGGGACTCTCAACAATGTATGCTTAAACCAACTGCGCGACATATACTTTACTTGGAAAACTTCTAATGGCAGTAGAACACTACATTAAATTAGAATAAACATGAAAATAAGCATGTTAATCAAGAATATTTCAAAAACACTTGGATTGACAATCACCTACTAATAATATGATTACAACGCTCTGAAAAAAATTTAATGACACTTGATATTGATTGTTAATACTTGATACCAAGTGTTAATACCTTTTATATCAAGATACAAATAGTTTAATTGATACCATTGATACCAAATGTTGAACAATTTATAACTAAGGGTTGTTCCATTGTTATCATGCTCTTTTCACCACAAATTTGATGTTTGATCCTAATTACTAATTGGAGTAATCTTAAGGAATCATAATAACCACACCATTCAACATATATGAAATATAAACTTTGACAATTCAAGCAACATTAATATGCAATAAACACCATTAGCCTTTGTCTTCGATGATTATCTTTTAGAACCAAACAACTATACCAATTTATGATACCAATCATTAATGGAATAATCTAATACCAAAATGTTTACTTGAATACACTCCCTTTATGGTTATGGTCACTCTTTGGCACTATAAATTATTTAAACATACTTGCACAAGACAAACAAGAATTGGTTGTAAAACGTTCATGATCCCTATTCTTTCATCATCATCTATACTCAGTCTATCAATATAATTTGGAAAAAACATTAAATCAACCATAATACTCAACAAAACTAGTCTCATTCAACTTTATAAACTAGAGGAGAAAAGGGCATACTTCCCTTATCCTTCAGATGCATTACTTGGCATGTTTCTTTATTCTCATTGCATCTATTCTTTCTAGATTCTCTTGAATCCAACTTCTGCTTTTCAATGAAGAGGAGAAAGGGATCTACTTCCCTTGAGAAAATTATCTCTCTCTTCCTTCCACATATGGATATGCTTATGCGTTACTTAGTAAACTCCATGAGTTGATTTCCTAAGTTGATTTGATACTCTTACCTGATTGAGAAACATCCTACCATAGTTTAATCATATAAAACATTAACCATTCCACTTATTAGCACCAATTAAATTCAATCTTAAAAATATCTATTGCTCTTCATTTTCACTATATGTGCTTGCTTTCCACCTATACTACTTTAGAGAATTGTCTGGGCTATGACTACTCCTTTTATCTAATTGAAGTATTTTTGTGTTGCTAGTTATATGACATACATCAACCATAGGAATTCCAAGTTGTTATATACTAATCTTATGCTAATAACATTCAAAACCATACGCTAATTGTTGCCTCTATGAACCATTCAACCTACCTCTCTTAGGATTGTTGTAATAACTCCTAGGTGACTATCCTTTCTCACTACCAACATGATCCACACATCTATTCAACTTGCTCTGTAAACGAAGTGTATTGTTTCCAAGTTTTCACATAGTTTCTTTGTGCCCATAAGTTCCACACCCATAGAATTCAACATTGATCAAGAAGGGGGAAGGAATTATTATTACCAAATATTCTTCTCACCCAACTTCTTGGACCAATACTCATTGTCTTACTTTTATTGACCCACTGATAACTTTCCTTTGAGGGGAAAGGTTCTATCTACACAATTGTTCAAATTTCTTTGATCAAATCACAATTCTTGTTTAGATAGATCATTCCACTTTGTTGTTGCACCTTATTTTTCCTTTCTCAAAACTTGGAGGAAAAGTGCCCTGCATTTCCACAAAGAAAACATGTGAGTGGTTTCACACCTTTGTATTTAACTCTGAAAGTTTATTTGTCTTCTTGTTGCTACATTAGATTTTTTGTGCATTCCACAAATTTTTGTCTTAAAATGATGATGGATATTGCTAATATCTTTGTTGAGTAAAATAAATAAAAATAAAAAAAAAAAAAAATCCAATCTATGTGGGGCTTCGTCTACCTCAAATTTCATCAAAAGCATTAGAGATATTTTCATGATTCTAAATTTTCACGAATCTATGTTAATACAATTATATAAACTGCTAATTTCAAACTAGAGGTTTCAAAGCTATTCAACACCTCAAAATTCGAGATAAATAACCTTCATAAATGATAACTTCTTCAAGGCCTTCCAACACACTACAGAAACCACTAAAAAAACAAGTGAATATTCCACTCACATGAATTAATATATTATTCGAGAAATGTTCCAAATTCTTCTACTCACAATGATGTTCTAGCTACCTCTATACTAAAAGGGCACCAAACGACTCCTTGAATACTGTCTACATATACTATTCATATTAAGGCATTTCTTTCTTCACTAGTACTAAATCAGAAAATTACCATTCACAGGTACATCAAACTAAGAAACAAAATGACAAATGGACTATTTTTCCACAACGAAAAAAACAACATATTCTAAATTACATCATTTCTATCCTCTTCCATCAATGATAACATAGCCTCAAAATATAGGTGTATAAAAATATAATAAAAGATATTAAAAACTCTTTGAAACTTTGGTTGATCCATTCTTTAGAGAAAGACTCTTGACATCACATGCAACTTGTATGTCTCTATCATAGGTGGACTCTGACTCATTCCATATTTCTTTGGCGATCTCACAACAGATTAGTTTCTAAATATTTGACATGGACAACCCTCTCAAGATTTCCTCCATGACCTGTTCATCAACCTCATTATCTGTTAATCCATTCTCCACGAATACCCATACATTAAAATCAAGAGATTAAAAGAACATTATCATTCTTACCTTCTAAGTTGTATAATTTTACCCATTCAAAAATGAAACTCTATGAGAGGAAATCTAGTCCTATTTCTCCATGATCCTTGATCTTCCTTCCAGTTGTTTAACCGATCCTGAAGGATCCTTGGATTTGACACCAATTGTTAGAAACAATGGGTACTAGAATAATAATGAGGGGGGAAGGTGAATCAGTAGTGTGACCACACTATACAACTCTTGACAATTTATATTGTTCAATAACTTTATCAACCACTCATGTAATTAGCATCATAACTCAGTTATGTAAAAAATAACATCATAAACATTTTCATACACATGTGAAAGCCATATATAAGACATAACATTCCTTTTATTTCTTTGGGAAATACAAGATTCAAATTTCTATTACATCATTACCCCACAAGCTTTCACTTCTAGGTAAATTGGCTACTAAAGAAGGGAACTTCTATCCCTACTCATTTATCAACCTTCACTAAAAGGTGAAACTTCCCCTTCTCCTTTATTAGTCACTACTGAAAGGGACTATTTTCCCTCCTCATCTATCATCGACAAAAATAAGGGACTATTGCCCTACTCATTTATCAACCACTGTTGAAGGGGACTATTTCCCCTAGAATGCATGTTATCACTTGCGAGCCCTGCTGATCCATATTTCATCCATTTTAAAACTGATATGAATAGGACACTTTATTTCATAAACAAATAAATTTATCTCTTCAATCACTCACCATACCCACCATAGAAACAAATTCAAATATTTATGAGAATTGATTAAATCACCAAACACACCAACAACATCAATCCTTTGTAATTACTAATTTCACCATAAAACATCTTTGTTGAATGAATTAAAACATTGTTTGGTAATTCATTTTTTCCTTCTCAAACCCCTTTCTAACATCAAAATTAATATTTTATTCACCCCTAATGCATACTAACATTATTCACACCAGTAGAACCAACACAGTTGCACACACCTTCTAAATTTAGAAGTGATTATAGAGGAATTTAGAATGAGATTTTTAGTTCTTTGGTATTTAGTTATCTTTAACCCTTTGCTTGCATGAATATTTATTTTTTCTCCTTTTTCCCTTCTTCAATTATGTCATTTCAATGTGTTATTAAAGTCATCAATCATTGCTTACTTGTTTCTTAAATAAATTCTAAGTCAATATATTATTTTCCTTCATTTCGGTAAGTCATGGAATTTAGTAGGGATATTTCTAAATTTGGCTAGGCACAGAATTTCCAATTTTATAGAATTTCCATTTTTACTAGTGTTGTCGGTTTGGTGGTTTCACACCAAAGGTGGCATAAATGCCAACTTTAAGTGATACCGACTCATTCACATAAAAGCCTTCAAATATTATTTTGAATGCAATATTGAATATGCCTTAACCACCAAAATTATGCTAAATTTCATTTCCAACTCATCCATACTTAATCCCTCTAGTAGAGGCCCAATGCGCTTTTGTATATAAAACATCATCAATTATAACTCCAATGTGGCAATTTTACCTTAATTCCTGAGGGAATATATTATTTTACAATTTCTCTATGCACTTGTCTTGGAATTTATTTTTTGTCCTTAGCTCTATATTTATTTGTGTTATGATCTTGGATAACATATCCTTGTGGGTCTTCCCTTACTCTAATTAAGCCATTCCCATTGGTTCTTGCACTCCCTTTGTACATGTTGCCACACCCTGATGCTCTGTCAGCTCAGCGTAAACTTTGTCATGCTTTCTTGAAACCTTGCGGGGTCTTAGAAAAAATATTATGTGTCCCTGTGGGAACCACTTCCATGTTGTGAGCCAATCAATGAACAGTCGGGGTGATCTGTGTCTTACAGCTACCAAATACACTCGAAACCTAGTCAGCATGGAGCTCTTCACTTGCATGCCTTATAATTCCTTTCTAGGACAACCTTTTGGAGTGATGTCATGATTACATCATATATGTTACCATATGGTTCCATCTAAGTGGTGGCGTCTATCACTCATATTTAGCTCCTTCGATCACATGAAAATGCCGAAATTGCATGCCATGTCTCCCAAAGTCTAACATCATGTTGATGTCATCTAAAACCAATAAAATATTCACACACATCTTCCTTTTATCTGTACGTTCTATTATGAGTATGAATATAAGAGGGATTCTTGGGCATTTGTTTTGCAACAATTTCTTTGTTAAAATTTTCATAGTAAAAGCCACTAGATTGAAGCTTATTACAACATCAATTTTCGTGACTTCCCAATTGTCTTTCTATTGGTCTTATGTTACTACTCTTCAACATATGCCTAACCTTACATCATCTTGTATGTGTCTCCTTTGCACATACCTTAGCAGTTTCAAGGAAGGCCTTCCACAGTGACATGACTATGGGGAGCACTGCTGGAGAAATTCTATAAATTAGAGCCTTTACTTCCATTTTGTGGACTATCCACATTTTCTGAGTACATCATCCTAATTGTTCCTTTTGTACACAACTTTGATACCATACACGAAATTGCAGCGTATGTGAGTTCTATAATGGGGACCTCCCATAATTATACTTTGCCATTCAAACTCCCACAACTACTACTAATTCCTCCCAAGACTACGTCATCCCACGCATTCCTTTTCTGTGTGACTTTGAACCATTGAGGGAAACTCCATTTGGGATGAGTTGTTATAAGGGTCTCTACCATCGGTTAATAAAAGTGTTTTCACCATTGTACTATTAAGTCATGTCCTCCCGACTCTATGTTCAACTACTCTTCCAACTATACCTGACTGGTAAATTGTCAACAACTAGCCATTGTTTCAACTTTAATTCTACACCTTGAATTTTGGGGTAAATAACTTTAATGGGTGATAAATTCTAATCTAAGAGGCTTTTAGCAGACTTCCATATACCACTAAAAAAATATTTTGAAGTCAGTTCCACGTGCACTTGAGTTGATGTGTTATTCTAGAAATGGTTCCAAATTCTTTGTACCTTCACAATTCTTTTCACTTGAGGTGATCTGTTATTCTAGAAATGGCTCCAAATTCTCTATGCCTCCATAATTAATTTCCTTTTCCATACATGTGCTCATCTCAATTCTTCTTGCAATCTTCTCTGTTTTTTCCATTTCACTACCTTTGATCTAGATAAATCACCATTGACATATGTGACATCAATGACCTAATGGAAACATCTTTGTCAATACTTGTCCAGCATCCTTGTTATGCCAACAACGCCTTTGACAATGGCAACATATTCTAACAATCTACCATCATCGTCTTTGCCTTTTCCATCAATGATAACATATTTCTAACAAAATGTATAGTTTTAAATAAAAATATAAAATATATATATATATA
>APFE031386330.1:0-11061 GCA_000404065.3 Pinus taeda
AGGAGATGAGCTTTCTCCTTTTCCAAGCTCTCTTCATCAGAGATTCTAACAGCCCGGGTGGCAAGAGTGCTTAGAACACCTATCTTTTGAGCTGGGAAATGATGGGAAGAAGCATGCAAGTATTTCTCAGTATGCGTCTTCTTCCTAAACACTTGATGAGAGAATGAACCATCCGCTTTCTTAGAGATGAGAACATCCAAGAACGGAAGACAACCATTGCTTTCTTTTTCCATCGTGAATTTTATGGCGGCGGACTGGTTATTAAGATGATTGAAGAAAAGATCTAGCTCATCAGGACCATGAGACCAGACAACACCAGTGTCATCAACGAATCTTTTCCAAAGCTTTGGAAGGAGACGAGAAGAGGCCAAAGCCTTAGACTCAAAATCCTCCATAAAGAGATTGGCGACTACCGGGGACAAGGGGGAGCCCATGGCAACCCCACAGGTCTGCTCATAGAATTCTCCTTCGAAGCTGAAAAAGGTGGAGGTAAGGCACAACTCAACCAATTTCGCCGTATCTTGGTCAGTGAGCTTATAAATCACCTTCATGGCCTCATTGATAGGAATACAGGTGTAAAAAGGGACCACCTCGAAACTTACCAGAATGTCCTCGGGCACCAGCTTAACCCTTTTAAGATCATCAATAAAGGAAGCCGAGTCTTTGACGAAGGACTCAGTATGACCAACCAAGGGCCTCAATTTAGCGGCAAGGAACTTGGCCAGGAGGTAATTTTTGTTTATGAATTATTTATTCAGAACAAAATATTAGTGTCCCTTAGATGTTGTTTGTTGCTAAAGTGACCATAAGAGCTATTAGCAATGAAATGAGTCATCCTTGAGATTTTTTATTCTAGTGGCACCAAACAAATAAATTCCATTCAAAATGGTTTAAAGAGCAACAAACATAAAACAAAAGAAGCAAAAAAAACATCATTGTAGCAAATCTAGGAAATCTTAAAAAGGGATGGTTGATTTTATTCAATTGAAGAACCATCAATAATAGTCTTAGAGATAACTGTGAGTGAATAAGAAACATAATCTCACAAGTATGTTTTTATTTTTTCTCAAGTTAATGCAAAGAGTAACACATGCACGCTAGAAGAGATAAAGGAGAAACAAATTCCAATGGTTCTATGGAATTCTTAAAACAATTCAAACAATGTTATTGCTTAGATGGCTTTGTGTCTTTGGCATGAATATTACTGATACCAATTTTACAAGAAGTAATACAATCGATGTTGGAAGTATTATGACATTGTTATTGTTTTTAACCCAGCATGTTTTTCTTTGATAGGGTTGAAAGGGTTTCAAACATCAAGAGGGTGCATTATAAATAAATAATATGAAAACCAAAAGTGATGTAGGCAATGTTGGATTTATTGTAACATTATTATTAGGCCAACATGTTTTTCTTTAACATGGTAGAGTATAAAAAAAACAAGAAGGTGCATTATAAATAGATAACATGAAAACATAGAAAAAAACCATTGATGCAAAGATTGTTATATTTTCCTTTATCTTGCTTGATTAGATTGCATATATATTATTGCTTTTTAGGAGTGAGAGAGGATGTCTTGTGAAATCAAGTTTCTAAAAGAAGTGAAAGGGAAATAACATGGGGATCACTATAATATGTTCTAACACCATGGAGGCCCATCTTAGAAGAGTAATTAAAATCTTTCGTGAGCCTAGTGTTATTGGGAATTTAAGTCATTTGAGTTCTTTAAAACACATTATATCTCTAGCCATAATCACAAACTATATTTTGAAGGCGCTCTGACAAGATTCACGTGTTTAGAGACCACATCAATATATGTTTTTCTATTTTTGTGAAGGCCATATCACATTGAAAATTCCAATATGAAAATGGTTTTTGTCTTTCCATTTAAGAGTCCAATTTCTAACGTAGTGTTCTTTCAATTAGTGACTTCATATGTTATGCATGGGAAAACATTATGCACACAAATTCATGTTTTCTAATTGCATGTAGATCAAATTTGAAGCATGCTTTGTGAGATCCTATGACTTATGTTTGGTTCATGCATAAGCTAATTGAATATGGAATCATACATGTCATCATTTTTGGAAATTTATTCCACTAGCATATTCTTTTAGCATAATAATGCTAGGAATCAATATTTGTATGTTGTCCATGGAATTTCATACATGATATATGCTTCAAACTCATATAATTGCCCTGTGTATTGTTTTGATTCTACAAGGGCCAACATTTTCATGTTGTGTTGACAATATCTTTATTTCTATGAAACAAATAAGGGAATGTAGGATAATTGGGCGGAGCTTTATGGAAATACATGTTCAAGTAATTAATATTGTTTATGGTTTGACCATTAGCTCTTATCTTATGTAGGATAACCATAAAATACACACATGATGCTTTGACAACAATTTGCATTGTCTTTTCCAAAATGTATATGACATTTTTTCACCATATGAAGATGGCTTCTCTAAAATCCAAGTGTTAGGAATGGAATATGCTTGGTACAAGTCACACATAATGTCCTTTGAATCAATGGGCTCTTTTCCCACAACTCAGGTTTCTTGAGAACAAATGTTTTTTTTGTTATGTGGTTCACGATCCCCTGAGATCGGTGACCACTACGTCCACAAAATAATTGTACTATGCAGATCTACCTGAAAGGATCACTTCCTGCCTACTCAACCACGAAGCCTGACCCCAAGAGTGTCGTGAGAATTGAACCCATGACCTTTCAATAACAGAGGTGCTTTAATGGAGGGGAATTGACAAACAATGAGCTAACTCTCGAGGTTTCTTGAAAACAAATGTTATATTAATCAACAAACATGTATTAAATTTCATTTATATACAATGTAAACTACTTGTTTACTTGATAGAAAAATATGAACTACTTATTTACTTAACATTTGTTGTAATTTCATAAAATATTTTTTAAGTTTAAACTTATCTGTATCTGGTCATCTTTATTCTTTACAAATTCTTGTTGCATTTTCAAAAAACACTTCTCAATTCCCAAAAAAACCTTGAATTCCAAAAAAAAACCTTGATATAGGACCTATAATCTCTCATTGCAACATAGGCATTTACAACACACTATTGGGCAGATATGTTTTCGTTTTATAACTATAACATATATTTTGCAAAGATATGTATCCAATGGTACAAGGGACACTGAAGGGACATGGCATAAAAAATAAAACACAACACAATGTATTCTTGTTTTTTGAATTTAATGGTATCTAGGAGCATTTGGAATGCTATACTTCCATCATTACACGTTTCTTTTTTCTAAAAGAATGAAAAGACCTCTTACCTTTTTCTTAGTCTCTTCATCATTATGCTATAATGGTCGCAATGTTATAGGTTCATCCATTTGAGGCAATGGCTAATTAAACCTATGCATTTAGTGATGCGTTTATATTTTTGTCAAAGTCCTCATCAAATCATATGTTATATGTGTGTGAGAAACAAATTTCTTGAACTTGGTATTTGAATCTTAACTACAAATTGGTGCTTTATGACATAAAATCTCGTGCTTATATTCATTACCTTTATGTTGAACTTGGGTAATAAAGAAGTAATTCGTCATGTTGCTAAAGGGCTAGGAATTCTACGGAAGAAAATTCTTTGAAAGCTTTGAATATTACCACTGAAATGATGAATTACCATCATTGAATCAACACTCTCTATGTTAACAAATAATATAATCATTGAATCAACACTCTCTATGTTAACACATAACATAGGGTTGCTTGTATGGTGTGATGTAGCTTTCACAATGTATGACATAAAGGGCACCAAAGGTTTTTAATGTTTTTGATGGTTACAAAAATAATGGAGCATTGAATTCTCATGGTGATTTAGATAAGTTTGTATACTTTTTAAGGAGCAATAAGCAATCCAGGAATTCAGGAATTTAATACTTTGTTGAAAGTGATTTTGTAGTAATTTTATTTATTTTCATTTACTATCATATATGGAGACACGTGCACAATTGGAAACTTGATGTATAATGTTAAGTTCTACACAAGTCCCATATTAACCCTAAAACCCCTTATTAAGTATTTGATATTGGGTTATTATATTTCTATTTTTATATTGTTGTGTTGGCCAAAACCTTTTATTATACCCTTTTGTCTCCTATGTATACACAAGGAGACCTAGTCTGAGAATCACCAAATATTGTCTTATATATTGTATTCATTATAAAAGAAGGTATCAACCTCAAATTGCACTATAATATTGGCTTCTTATCATTTTTAAGGTGTATGATTCAAAACATTTGGGTATTAATGCTATGATCATAAGGTTTTCCTACTTCAAATGAATCATCTTGGCATTTTCAATATAAATTTATTTTTGGGATGTTTCAGACCATGAGATTTTAAGCAAATCAAGAAGACACATCAAGGAACATATGGTAAAAAATTTATATGTTGGTTCACTATATATTTAGAGATATACCCTGTGAAATATAGGATTTTTGAATGTTCTTAAAATTAGTGATCTTGAAATTTTTGCTATATTTTTTTGGTGTGGGGGAGGGGGGTTCAAAACATGAAATTTTAAGACAACTGAGGATACATCTCAAAGAACACCATGTGAAAATTTAAGATTCTTTTTCTTTATACTTTCAGAGATAAAGCCTATGGAAGTTAGGTTTGTGAATGAATCTCAAATTAGTTTCAAACAAGTGATCTTGGTATTTTCGCTATAACTTTTTTCCTGGGACACTTCAGACCATCAAATATTTAAGATATCAAGGAGATATTTTGAGTATAATTGGTAAAAGTTTTGGATTTATGGTTTCCTATAAGTTTGAAGATATACCCTGTGGAAGTTAGGTTTTGTGCATAGTCCTGAAATTAGTTTCAAAAGTGTGATATTATAATTTTTTTTGTAACTTTCTCCCAAAGAAGTTTTCGAATGTGAAATTTTCAAGGTTCCTATACTGAGGAACTTAGAGTAGAAATTTCAAAATCATATTTGAAAAACTAGATACGCCACACACTATACAAGTTTTCTCTTGGGAAGAGGCCAAAAGTAAGCAACTTTTGGAAAAGTTACCATAACTTTAACTTGGCACATGGAATTTTGGTTAGACTTATGGAATTGCTAGGAAGACATATTAGAGGACTACATACCAAAATTTAAGATTTAGAAGGGCTCAAATTTTAGATATATATTGGGATAACGATCAACCATCTAGATAATCTACAAATTAGGGTTTTGGAAGGTACATAAATTACAATTAACACGACTTTTGATTAGAAGGTCTATTTTTCAGTGATGCAAAATTTTTGATAAAGAGGAAAAAACATAGAATTATTATTTACTCACATGGCTCTCGAGGGTGGTTCAAAATTTACTTCACAACTTAAACCCCCAAAAAGATCATCCATGACTCATGAAGAAATAGAAGATGTGCAATACCTAGTATACCAATTGGAAGGCCAATTGTCACAAACACAAGGATTAATAAAAATTTGTGGAACAAAAGATGGAGGAAACCAAAGAAGAAATACAAAATTCCATGAATTCCATGGAAAAACTTTTCTTAGAGGGGCTTCCTAAAGGAGACATGGATATCTAAGGAACTTTTGAAAATAAGGAGAACAATGTATTTGAACTCAATCATATATGGGGAATATTTTATCACAATTGGAGAGCACATATGTTGAATCATATAACCATAATCTTATTTTTTCACTCCAAGGTCCACATCAATAGGGCTTCAAATTAACACCAAGGAACTAATTCATTCCAAAGATTGACATGACGAAGTTTGATGGTAATGATCCTATAACATGGATATTCCATATGGAGAGATACTTTGATATACACCATGTGATAACCTTACAAAAGGTAAATATCACATCCACATTTTTAGAACAAAATCAATGGATTTGGAAAGGAAAAATGATTTTATTATTTCCTGGTCCTTTTTTACAAAGGAATTGACACCACATTATGAGAATATGAAGAGCTATACATTCTTTAGTCAATCAGTAAATATTTGACAAAATACATAGTTTTTTTTATGAGGAAACAAACATAAACATTTCTTCATTATAAATGAGGAATGTTTTACATTTGCATGGATCATTTTCATTCATCATATAGGTCTAGGGGTGGGCATGGATAACAAAAATATTATACAAAATTCCATACAGAGAACCCCTATGTAAATGGGAGCTGTGCAACAACCATTCCAAAAGATCATGACTGTAGTATAAGAACAAAAAGTATTAGACACCGGAGCACTGGTAAAAATTAAAACATACAATCCAAGGAGGGATCTCAGGGGAGAGGAAAAAAATACATTAAAACCAACTATGAAATCTCAAAAAGTCATGTCCACAAATCTTTCCATCAACAATATATCTGAAAGACATAAACCCAGGGGAAAGAGACAGACCATGTTTGGAGAGGGCATCCGTTTCAAGATTTTATTCCCGAAAAATATGCTGGAAGGAGACATCAATTAAAGCAACCTTTAAATCCTAGATACGAAGCATCTAGTTGCAGAGGGAGGGGACCTCTAAGTCATTCTTGCCCAAAATACACTGAATTAGGATAAGAGAATCCCCAATGATCAAAATACGCTCCATGCCCAACCATGAAGAACATTGCAAAGCTCCCCATAAAGCGATCATTTTTGCCCTTATTTTATCTCCCCTGCGTCCAGACCAACAAAATATGTAATGTGACGAGGGATCAATTCTCAGGAACACACCACAACCATAGATGCCTCCGAAAGAAACCCCATCAAAATAACAGATGGGAAACATACCAGACAAATCAACTGGAGAAATATTGAGGGAGTGAACCTTAGGGATCCAAGGGCCAATTTCCATGAAGTAGGCAACACTTTTCAAGGCAACCTAATTTATATCCGAAAATTTGCCTTTGAAAATGAGATCATTCCTAGCCCTCCATATCCCCCGCAGGACATATAATGGAACAAACATGTATGCAATAGCACATTGAGCCCAAGACATGAGGTAGCCTCCTATGTATCTTGGAGAAATGGGTGGGTTCACCGTTAATAAAAACCGCCATAGAAGTTGAAGATAAGCAAGCCTTAATCCACTAGACATGTCTGTGGGGGAAACCAACTTTATATAAAATAATGATTAGTAATTCCCAATACATAGTCATATGATCAAATGAGATCAATTTTCATGAGACAAGATTTTAATTTTCTGGTTTTGATGGAGTGTATAGTTTCTTGTGAAATTGAAACAACATCTTGTATTCTCCTGTTGGACAGAAAACCAAATTGCTCCAACGTAATGTGAGGAGATAATCCTTTTGATTCTATTTGCAAGGAGTTTCGATACCATTTTGTATACAATATCACATAAAGATATTGGTCTATATTCATCAAAATAACAAGGATTATATTTTTTGGGAATTAGATTAAGAAAAGTTGAATTTATAGCACCTGGAATATGCCTCAAATTCTTGATTGTTTCCCATGCTGACCAGCTCCAGACCCATCAGCTCGAAGAAAAATACAAATAGGTCTATAGGCCATCCATCTGGCCAAGGACTCTTGGCCTTAGCCATTTCCTTAAGCTTTTGCAGCAGTTACTCCTTCGTGATAGGCTCTTCCAACCTTTCAACATCCTCCTCTCTGACCATCTGAGGGAACAAATTAACCAACTCCATTTTTTCTCCCATAAAATCACCTTCATTGGCCTTAAATTGTTTTTTTGAAATGTTTGAAAGCAACCTTTTTTATTTCCTTGACAGAGGTGAGGACTGACCCATCTGCAACGTTTATTGCCCATATAGTGTTTTGTGTTTCCTCTTTGTAGCAACATGGTGGAAAAATTTTGTATTCCTGTCTCCACTTTTGATCCAGACCAATCTACTTTTTTGGCGCCATTACTCATCCTGATGCATGAGGAGTTTTTCATTTCTCATCATCAAAGTTAAAATAGATATTTGTTGTTGTTCAGAAAAATATCTCAGGACAATTGGGTTTTTCATTAATTCAATTTCCTTCTCAATTTCTGATAGTTCCTACTTGATTTCATTTTTTTGGTTGCTTATCTAGAATTTGATCTCGGTTTTCAAACTTTTAAGTTTATGATGGATTTGCATCAATGGATTATCTATTGTCTCGACGATCGAAGAAGACTAAGAACAGTTGACCAAGCTCTGGAAATTAGGATCGTTGAACCAGGAATAATTAAATTTAAATAGAATTTTATATTTTTCCTATTCTTGTTTCCATTCCAACATAATTGCATCATGGTCAGAGACTCCAATGTAGAAATTCTAGGACTACACATGATTCATCCTATGATGCCAAATCGAATCAACCATAAATCGATTAAGCCTCTTAGCTATACCCTCCTCCCTAATGCGCCCCTTATGCCATGTCGAGCAAAGTGGAAATGATACAACATCAATGCGTGTTTTTCTCTTAATGATCTCTGAAATATAACTTGCCAGAGGATCCAATACGTCCTTTTGACCCCATACTTCCCCTACATTCAAGGTGAAATTGAAATCTCCAGCAAGCATGATTAGATGAATGTCAAGGATTCCAGATGATTCCACCATTTCCCAAAATGATTTCCTATTGTTGTAAGTAGCATATATATTCATGATGCGTATTCTATGGACCGTCCCCAACAATATCTAGTCAATAATATCCCAACACATAATGAATAAACTTGAAAAGAGAAGATCGATGTGTCTCAGATTGAGGTGATCCCTCCCGACTTTCCATTTGAACTTGTAGCACAAGCACAATGGAATGGACATATTTTCAGTAAAATTTCCAGTGCTTTCTCTTTAGTTGCCATTATCTCTTGTAGTAATACTATGGAAGGATTTTTTTATTTGATGCAGTGTTTGAGAGATTTGATTGTTTGGGCAAATCCCAACCCTCTTATATTTAGGGACATGATCCTCAAGAAACAATGTTTTGTGCGGGAAATGATGCTTTAAGGTCTCAGTTAGATATAGTCTCATGTGATTCATTTGATATGTTGGAGGGCCCAAGGTCAAAAGACGAATATAATGTCTCCTCCACCACTTCAGAGAATCACATGTTAAGGTCCACCTCAATCTCTCCGTTAGGTGTTATCTTCCTATATTTAGTCACTTTTTTCCTTTTGCTATTAATCTAGGCATTATCGTTTCCCCTGCCCTTAGCCAAGTCCTCGTTTTCAAATAGATTTTTTCTAATGAATAAAGGTTCCAATCATAGTCTTGGTTTGCCTACCAAAGAGAATAAATCTCTATCTGCAGAGATTGGAGATATGTTGGATTCATGTTCATTTCTAGTACAAATTGGAGACATCAAGGAGAGTTTGTTGTACTTGTTTGCTTCATTCTTGACAGCAGTACCCATCCTCTTAGTAGGTGTCTGATTCAACATTGACGGGGTTTTCTTGATATTACGATTAGTTATGTTGTTAATTTTTGGTTCCAAAGGTGCTTCAGAGACCACCCATTTATCATTTCCTGGTAGATTCACATCTAATGGGGTATCTTCTGATGTCATATATGACCTAGGTTGAGTGTTTCCCCCTTGTAGCTCTATATATTTTTGTCCTGTAGGGAGTATTTGTTTCAAGATTGACCTATTTGTCAATCCCCTACTGCCCCCATTACGGAAGGGACAATTTGCCAATAATTGCCCCATTTTATGACATTCCAAGTACCTAAAGGGAATTCTCGAGTAATATGTTTGCTGCCAAATAGAGAAGATCGCCTAATAGATGTTAATATCTTATAGAAAGCGACCTAATAGGTCCACCTCCACCAGGAATGAAGCAACCTTTTTGTCGAGTAACCCCATACATCCTTCGTGCACAATAATTTTTTCCAATTTTGTTAGCTATTTATTGAATCACTCCCTTTGTCTATAATTTGATGTGAAGCCCGACAACTTAACCAAGATGATTTTTTTCTTAGGAACCTCTGTCACGGGGTCAAAGCCTAGTTTCTAGTTTTGTAGTACCAGAAATCCTCGACCCAGGGTAGGGCCACAATTTTTGTAGCATCTTCTTCCTTTCGAAAGTGAAACCTGAATCATCGATTTACCGTTTCACTAACGTTGGACCTATAACCAAGAAGAGAAGACCAACTTTTTGTATCCATTCTTTCATCTACACACCATTCATCCTGATAAACTCCCATCGTCCCACCAACATTATCTTTCTCATTCTGATCACATTTTCCCTATATAAATCTACCCCTAAAATCAACTTTTGTGTGTCCTCCTCTGCTCTAATAGGTTTCTTACGTTTATCTCTATTCCTTCCATTCTTATTATGTTGGTTTTGCATGGGGAAACCCGACTCATTCAGATCGTTTCCAGAGAGGGAAGAATCCTTATCCAGTCTCACTTATGATTTAGAATTATGATTTTGCGGTTCACTTTTTGTCTTAGCGATCGAAATTGGAATGGACGCTCCTTGGTATACTATAAACCTCATAGTTGGATTCTTTTTTCCACTTCCATAAATCGAATTCTACTCTTCAGCCACCATCACATCGATTAGTTCATCCACGTTTAGATCAAATTCATCTAGGGGTGATTGACTCTCCATTATGTTCAATAGATAAAACTTTACCAGACAAAGTGAAAGAATAAGATATACTTGGTCACTTTGTCTTGAAGCACCAATAAGTAGCTTTGGAGTGGGTCCACCCCTGTTATAGACATTTTTGGGCACTACAACCCCAATCATACATGTCCATAAACCAAGGGCTTCTAAGTCCCTAAAATTATTGCTTCACACCCTAAAGGAACAAGGTCAGCTGATTACATCATCTCCCAGAAGTTCTCCATAGAAAACTGGTGAGAATTGGTCAAAACTGGACCATACAGACTGTCCAATGTAGAGGGTGCGATGCATCTCACCTACTCAATGTAAAAAGTGTGATGCATACTAGAAAGCCCTTCTATAGGGTGCGATGGGCGAGAGTAAACAAATGGCAGAGACAGTTTGCAAGGTGGATGATCATGGAATCTTCCAGAAACTTCTCCTGTGACACTTGCCTCTCTGAATTCGCCCAGGGATGAGTAAG
>APFE031386332.1:4968-25715 GCA_000404065.3 Pinus taeda
AAAGATTAATCTCTCCTACCTTGACAGAACTGGTGGTCAAGATCAACGCCTACAATAACTTTGTTGTGAAATATTATCAAAACTAATAGAAGTATATGAAGGACTGTATAGTGAGAACCTTGACAAACATGGCCACTGAGACTTGCAACATTATTTGTAGGAAGCGAAAATTATGTTTCTTTTTTCCAAACATGTATGTTAGTATATTACAATTTAATGAATATGTTTCCCTATTATCATATATGGTTTCATACTTTAACAAAAAATTCACCAAGACTTTACTTTTTATTATTTAGTGAAAGATTTGCCAAAATCTTACAAGATTTTATAATTCAGTGACAGATTCAGCATGACTTTGCAAGATAATATAATTTGGTGAGAGATTCACCAAAACAATTATATATACATATTATATTATTGATAAAATCACCTCCCATTTTTCCTATGTATCATGGGGATTTGCCCATTTATTATACATATAAATTTAGGGTGGTTCTTAAAATTTTCCCTCGTTTATTGTTCTGAAAAATTATAGGGGTGTGTTCCTCTATTTTCTTGGGAAAGTAATAAAAGGAAGTATGTTTCAATCCAATTCAACCTGCCACTTATTTGGAATAATGCGCATAATATACGAAGGAAAATTTTCCCTGCCGAACTATAACTTATGGTATAGTCTAATAGAGAAAGAAAAAATACATTTACGCCATAGAGAAACACATTCCAACAACAAAAGTATGCATATAAACCTGAATTGAACCTTCAATGGATGCATGAACATACAAAATGCACAAACGAGACGAGCTTCTTCACAAGATTCCACACTGGAGCTCTCAATACTCTAAGTGAGCCATCGAGGGAATGTTATCATCAATTTTCATAATAACAAGGAAATTACAACTATTTTTTGGCGTAGATCATAAAAGAATGGATCTGTTCACCAACATCAATAACATAAGTTAATTTAAGCCTTGTTTGGTTCATTACATGGAGTAATAAGAAAAAAGTCATTTAATTAATACTAACAAATATCTAAATCTCCAATCAGGCCTTATTACATGCCATATCCATTAAAATTTCTAATTTGATAAGAAAACTCATGGGGTTCTAACCCCTTTAGTAAATTTTGACCATATGGTCCTTTGAAATGAGAAATGCTCCTTCATCATTCTATTGAGGCTGAAAATTGTTCATGGCCCCTCACATGAGTTCATTAATGGACTCAACACATTTCTATATAAGTGTGGCAGTCATCGAAGTGGTAGATTCCACTGGATGATACATCCACTTCACTTAGTACTCATAGTACTTCCTTCCTCTAATTTCCTTAATAAGCCTCTTATTGCAAAAGCTATGATGAAGGTAACTCATTTTTCCAATTTATGGCAGATTGTTGTTGTTGATGGCTGCTACTTGTTGCTGATGCTGAAGGTTCAAAAAATCTATAGAGGTATGAAACATTAAAAATAGGAGAAAATCCCATTCCCAAAGGAAATTCTAAATCATATGCATTATTAGAATATTTCCTCAAAATCTTCCAGAGTCCAATATCTCTCCATTTTAATTTGTTGTATTCGCCTTTTGGAAATCTTTCCTTCATGAGGTGAGCTGGTACCATGTCCCTAACCTCAAAAATTTTCTCCTCTTTCCTCAAGTTGGTTTGGACTTTATACTTCATGGTGTTATCTTGCAATTTATGTTTTACTTGCTTGTGAATTTCCTGCATTGTCGTTGCAAACACTTCCCTTATTGCACTTCTTTGTTCTTAACTCACCCTAGATTTTTCAGTTTAGAAATTTCCCTTGGATGCATTCCATACACAATTTGAAAGGGACTTTTACCCGTGCTCCTATTAAAAGAATCATTATATGCAATTTTTTCCTGTGCCAAATCTTTATCCCATTACTTTAGGGAGTCTCCTACCAAACTTCTTAGGATGTTTCCAAAGCTCCTATTTACTACCTCTATTTGTCCATTAGTTTGTGGATGGTAGGATGATCTAAAATTCAATTCTATTCCAAATTTCTTTCACATGGCTTGCCAAAAATGTCCCAAAAACCTTGTGTCCTGGTCTGAAACAATACTTCGTGGAAATCCATGTAACCTAACCACTTCCTTGAAAAACAAATTGGCTATATGAGAAGCATCACTAGTCTTAAAGCATGGAATAAAATGTGCGATTTTGGAAAATCTATCAACTATAGCAAAAAAGGAATCATTCCCCTTCTGAGTCTTTGGTAATCCAAGCACAAAATCCATGCTAATGACATCCCTTACCCTATGAGGAATGGGTGAAGGAGTGTACAACCTTGTACTTTGACTCTTACCTTTTGCAATTTGACAAACTTTTGTACTTCTATTTTCATCCTTGACGAGTAGTAAAAGTGCCTCGATTGTTCATAATTATTGTCATGACCAAAGTGACCAGCAAGACCCCCACTATGGTTCTCCTTGAAAATATTCTCCCTCATGGAGCATCTAGAAATGAAAATTTGATTTTTTCTGAAGAGCAGTCCTTCTTGTAACATAGAATCGAGCCATGGGACTCTACCTTGCAAGGTATGATTCTTGCAAGCCTGGTAAGCCTCTTTAAAATCATCATCTTCTTCATAAATATCCTTCATCAAATCAAATCCCATTCCTTGCATCTGATTCTTTTGGATGGTCAAAGATCTCCTTCTTAAGGCATCAACAATTCAATCAGCTTAGCCACTAATATATTTCAACACAAAAGTAAAAATTTGAAGATATTCAATTCATTTTACTTGCTCCTGACTTAATTTTGGTTGGTGCATAATGTTTTGTAAGGCATGGATTTTAGTAAATAACACAAAATATTTGGAAAGAAAATAATGTCTGCACTTTTTAAGTGTGTGTACTACTCCATAGAATTATTTTTCATAGATTGAATATTTTCTTGTGCCTCGTTTAGTTTTTCACATAAATATGCAATTGGCTTTATCCTCTTGACTCTTGACAGCCTTAATGGCATCTCCACTAGCATCACATGTCACTTGAAATGACTTGCTGAAGCTTGGTAGCCTCACCATAGGTTGTTCTGTGATTTTGTTCTTCAATAATTGAAACTTTTTTCTGCCTCAGCAGTCCACTTGAATGGCTATTTGATCTTCTTAACGGTTTCCACAATAAGTTCACATATCTTGCTAAAATTTTTGATAAATTTTCTATAAAAATTTGTAACACCGTGGAAAATTTTACCTCAAACACACTCTTGGGTGAAGGCGACTCCATTATTCCCTTGATTTTCTCTAGAGACATCTTCAAGCAATCCTTGGACACCACAAATCCAAGGTAAACTAGTTATGTCTTCATAAAATAACATTTCCTCAAGTTTATTAACAATTTTTCTTGTTGCAATCTTTCTAAAACATGACTAAAATGCTTTATGTCCTCTTCTCTTGACTGACTGAAAATTAAGATATCATCAAGATATACAATAACAAACTTGCCTATGAACTCCTTTAGTACTTTGTTCATGAGCCTCATAAAATTTCTAAGAGAATTCATCAAGCCAAATGGCATGAAAATCCACTCATATAAACCTTCGTTTGTTTTTGATGTTGTTTTCCATTCCTCTCCCTCTCTAATCTGAATTTGATGGTACCCACTCTTTAGATTTATTTTTGAACAATAGGATGCTCCACTAAGTCAATCCATCAAATCATATATTCTTCGTAATGGAAATCTATACATGATGGTCATTTTGTTGAAGGCTCAAGAGTCTGTGCACATTCTCCAACCCCCACCTTTCTTCGAGCTTAGTATTGTAGGTATTGTACAAGTACTTAAGTTCTCTTGAATTAGTCCTTTGTCCAACAATTCCTGCACCTTCTTCCTAACCTCTTCATTCTCATTTGGAGTCATTCTGTAGGCAACCTTATTAGGTAGTGTTTCACAAGGTACCAAGTTGATATAGTGACTAATGCTTCTAATAGGTGGAAACTCATTTGGTAAGTCATCACAATGATGTCATTGTATGAAATTAAGATAACTTGAATTTCAATGGGAAAAATAGAAATTGTAGTTGAAGTAAGGATTACATTGGGTTTGCAAACCACTGCATAGCTTATATCCTCGTTTCTCTGCTAGTGTAAGAACTCCTTTGTGCTCATCAGCAAGAACTTTGGGTCACTTATTTCAGCAAGTTCTTCTTCTTGTATGAGCAACAAGGAGTGATGAATCCCATCCTTGCTAAATTTGTAAATGTTCCTTTTTCCATGATGCACAACACCTCGATAAAACTGCCACGGACTTCCCAAGAAGATGTGACAAACATCCATAGGCATGATGTCACGTAAGATCTTGTCTTTGTAGGTGCCTATTTGTAGCTCTACCTCACATTGTTCACTGACTAAGAATTGCTGATATTTTTGTAGCCAAGATACCATATAAGGTGTAGGATGCTTTCCCTTCGACAACTTAAGTTTTTCCACCACCTTAATGGACACCAAGTTGTATGTGCTCCCATTGTCCACCACCAACTTTGTCATATAAAATGACTTATGGTATTTTAGGCATGTGGTTAAATACACATATAAAATGAGAATTTACTTTTCTTATAACTATTAATAATAATTTAAACTAAAGTTGGGCTTTAGTTTAACTTTTCATGATGAGGCACATTCTATTAAAACAAAAAATAATTATTGATATTTTCTTAATTTAAATTAAAATTATTATAAAATATTAATAATCACAATGTGTGATTTTGCCCATAGTTAGAGTTGATATGTGCCTTAAACAAATACTATAAATAAAAAAAAACAATGTCAACTATGATAAACATACAAATGATTATACATATTTGGTAA
This sequence comes from Pinus taeda, assembly GCA_000404065.3. Classification (NCBI taxonomy): domain Eukaryota; kingdom Viridiplantae; phylum Streptophyta; class Pinopsida; order Pinales; family Pinaceae; genus Pinus; species Pinus taeda. The sequence goes on from APFE031386332.1 coordinate 9,798, forward strand.
GTTCTAATTAAAAGGATTATAAAATATCAATAATCTCATTCCCATTGTGTGCACTTGTTTCCTAGTTACTACTAATACAATCCAATCTGAAGGAGTTGTGGTAAAAATATCTCACTTTCCATTTCAAGTTATAGTCAAAATATTTAAATGTTTATGTTAAATAAAGTACTTTTATATCAATTTTAATGAAATAAAATAATTAAAAGTAAAATTAAAATAGTTTCTAATTTTCTCTGTTAATACTCAATATAGAAGTTAAATAAACGTTTGAATATCAATATTAACTAATATATTTATATTTATAAATACAAATACACACATACATACATAGAGAAAGTGTCTCTATTTATAGATACAAAGAGAAAGTATGTGTGTGTATATAAATATATGTATGTTAATGTTGTGTTTAGTAAAATATTTCAATACTCAAGATTCGTCCTAACCACAAATTTATTTAGCACTAAAAGGGATTAAATCTCTTAATATGTAAACCTTTTTCAAGTTTTTCATTCTAAAAGGAGGTTTGCACATAAATAAAATTGATCTTTTTTGTTAGTTAGTAGAACCATGATAAAAATGGATCTATATTGTTTTACTTTTGACAATGTGAAATGTATCATAAAATTTTTTGATGCTTATCAATACTTGTCAACATTTACTAACCATTTAATTTATATAAATACATTAATATAATAATGTTGTTAAATAAAAAATTCATTTCACAAAAAAACTAAGATATTTAACTATTACATAATATCATCTTAAAACATTACATTCCAAAAGTGAATCATACATTAATGTTTTTATTACATTGAATACTATATAGTATATATGAAGGAAATAATTGCCAACAAATATGGAAAAATTCTCTTATTTATTTATCTAGGATATAACTATTTAGGTAAAAATTAGGGTTTATACAAGATGTTTTTTTATTTTTTTTGAAAGGTAGTGAGTACATTATAGTAGGAACAATTAGTAACTTAACATAAATGATTGCCACTATTCCACCTTTAGTAGAACTATTTCATAAATGCCACAATAGGCCAATGTGTAAAAATTAGGGTTTATACAAGATGCTCTTTATTTTTTCTAAAAAGTAATGAGTGCATTCCACTAGGCACGATTAGTAACTTAACATAAATGATTGCCAATATTCCACCTTTAGTAGAACTATTTCATAAATGCCACAATAGGCCAATGTGTCTCCTACAACTTGAACCCATGCTACTTGGACACAAATCGTGAACCATACAACATGAGCTAAGTTCCTTTCACAAATTATATTAAATATTTTTTTATAGTTCAGATATTTCGATTTTATAAATGGGAAAGATTTTATTTATTTTCTTTAGTAGTTTATATATTAAATGAAGTAAAAAATGGTTTTTTTTAATAAAAGAATAAAAATAAAAAATCACTTTAATGTGATAACTAAATTACACATTAAATTGGTGTATGAGATATCTTTATTTGTAAAACAAGAGATTGCTAAAGTTTACAAAATCTTATATATTCTACTCAACTCTAAATTTAAATATATAATCTCATGAGAAAAGACATACTCTTAAGAAATAAGATCACTGAAGATGTATACTTCGAATTATGTATGGATGGAACATAATGTTTAGTATTTTATTGGCCTTGTTTTCTAAACCAATTCAAAGGGAAAAAAAACTTGACCAAGTGAAAATTTTTAGTCCATTTTTGTAAAGGTATTAGCATCCATATTCATAGCACTCACCCAAATTTAATATTAGAGAATATTTTCTTATTAAGGATTCATGATTTTATTTTTGGATGAAATTTACTATTGAAAAAGATCCTTTAGTGGAAGTAAAGATAAGAGGACATATTAAAGGAGGATTTGATTTTGATGTTAGTGAAGCACTTTGTTACTAAATCAACCTTAGTTGGTGTTTCGAATATCTCAATGATTAAATTACATCCCTAGTTTAAAGTGCACAATAGAGTTATCACCCCAACAATTTTTATAAATTTATGAGATATTACTACCAGGTTGATGAAATAGTATATGAGACAATATAGGAAATACACAAGTTTGTTATAAGTGTGGTGGAAACAATATAATGATTTTTTGGGCATCATCCAAGTTATTAAAATAAGTAATCAAACCCAATAGCCCACGCTACATGTAACTACTAGTAAACATCTAGGGGCATATCCTCCTCTCCCTAAATTGGGCCACAAATAGGGGGGGTTTGAACCTTGGATCTCCCAGTTTTTATAGTTTTCACATGACTTCGATCACCATTTGAGTTTCCCTCTCGGAGATCTTAATTTCATTTTAAAGATAAAGAGAAAATATTAAAAGATAATTGATTGTTGTTGTAGTTCGTTTACAACTTTAAAAATCTCTTTCTTCAACAATTTAAAAAATACTTAGCTTATAATGAGGGTGTCACATTCTCATATTTTCTTTCAAGAACAAAAACTTTGTAGTTGATATTTCAAATTAGAAATCAAAATATATTATCATTTTAAAGTTAGATAACAAATATTAAATTGAAATTGGTCTCGATATTGCAGTGTCTTTAACAACTTCAAAAATGTCATTCTTTAAGATTTTCAAAAATATTTAGCTTATAATAAGGGATTAATGTTCTAGTATTATTTTTGAAGAAAAAATATTTTTATATTTGATATTACAAACTAGAAATCATAATATAGATTATCTTAGCCTCTTTTCTACTACCTATCGAACTTCTTTTGCTTGTGAGCTAGCTTCCGATACCAGAGAAAAGTCATACATATTAAAAAGAGAGCTTTTCCCCTAAATGCTTACATAACCCATGGTCCTTCTCACAAAGAGAGAGAATCCTTAAAATGAGAAACTCCTTTTTAGTTGAATTCCATGAAAAAATATAATGTTCGAGTTATGTAGAGATGATCATTATAAAAACAGTAAATCCCCTTTATATCTCATACTCCCATGTCACTACCCCATCATATAAAGGAAACATCTCAAGGTCAGTAGTCACTACCATTGGCAAAACTAAACTATAAATATCTCATAATCCCACTTCAAAGCACTCTTGAAATTTATCAGATTTCTTATTCAAAACTATAAAGTTTAATTAACTCAATGCCAATGCATTACACTACAATCAATGATAAATTCACTTTATTTAAAAATTTGAAGTTGATGGGTAAATTGTTTCAATTTATCTCGTTGTTTAATTTCACCAACTAGCTAAGCTTTCAGTATTCCATTTTGAGACATTAGAAATGAATATGAGTGCTTATAATACAGTCAATTGCATAAATGAAAGAAAAAAGGATTGAAGATATTTGTTTATCCATTTATGATTTAGAATGAGTACCTAAATATGCCTCTTGAGTAATCGAATTAATCATATAACATTGTGAAAGACTGAAAATATGGTTTGATCTTTGCATCTTAGAGAGATCATGAGCATAGAAGTTTAAAGAAGGAGATAAAGGTTTAAGAGCATTGATAACTTACATAGCCATGGCTTCCTTCTCAAATCCCACATATCCACTTTTAGTGTGTGAATAGTTGTTCACATTTTAATTTTATTTGTCACAAAAGCTTTCCCTCAAAAATACATTTTGTCCTTAAGGTTCCAAAAAAAGAAAGAGGTTTTCACTTAACGCGACTATAACATTGCATATATTATTGTGAGATATTAAGTAGTATCTCTAATTTCACTATATATTGGGAAAATCCTTTGTTGAGTCTCTTCCAATTAAATATTTGTAATTGTGAAAGAAAAATCTCTTAGTTTTACTAAATATTCCCTATTTTTACTATCTACCCCTTTTTATTCTCTCCCATCCGTAAAATCTCTAACTTTGTATTCTCCGAATACCTATGATATATTGAGTCTTATTTTCATAATTTTAGAAATATACTTATAAATAAATATAATAGATACTAATCAACAAAATAAAACCCCTATAAAAATTAAATTTCACTAAAACTTCTATCTTCCATAATAAAATATAAAGTTGTTTTCCTCCTTTGTGACACTATAATTTTAAAAAATATTTCAAACATTCTTAATTCTGCATGTTTTATTGGATAATAAATTATATTATATTTCAAAAAATGTGTTTTAAGGTGTAAACTTCATACAAATTCTTATTATTTTTTTCTTTTAATCATTTCCACTTTATGTGCCGAAGTTGGCCCTATTTATAATTTCAATATTTTTTAATTTTAATTTATTTTATTAGTGTTTACTTCTGGTTTAAAAAAGGGTCGTGCGACTTAAAAAAATAAGATAGATAAGCAGATTACCGTAAATTGGTAAATCAAATAATCTTAAGTGAAAGGCGAGGTTAAATTATTTGATAATCCTCGAAGCAAATGATATCAATTTGATTTGTTTTTTTCAGTTTTCGTTAGTTATTAAAATTATATTTATTATTATAATCTCTTGTTATTACAAGAGTTTTCGTTTTCAAATAGTTGTTCGTAAATATGAGAATTTATAGAGTTAGATATATTTTATTTATTTAAAAAATAATAACTAGTAATTGTCCCAAAAGTACAAAGAGAGGCTGATAGGATTATTAAATTGGAATTGTTGAATTTTTCTAGAAGAGATGTTGGTTCAAGCCTAAGGGATGAGCAATTTGAGTTGGCTAAAGGCTTTCTAATTGTTTTTTATTATGATAAAATTATATTGATAATTCATTGGTTTTACTTTCAAAAGCTTGAAAGAATTTGAAGAGCAGGTATAGAATTGCTTTGTGGGATTTGATCCCAAAATCATTGATTTGCAAATACATACTCAATGAAATGTTAATTGATTGAAACCCTGCACAAATGTTTGATATAAGCAAATAAGTTGTAAAGGTTGAAAGGCTTAATTGGTTTGTAGAAAACCTTGTTTTCTTGGATTGGATCATTGTACAATTACCTTTCTTTAGATGTTTTATTTATATCTATATTACAATGAACACATTGAATGTCTTATTTCATTTTAGAGTAAGTTATTTCCCAAAATCAAGAGGTTAAGTTAATTACCTAAAATCAAGAACCCTGACCAATGTAAATAAGGAAACACACTCACTGACTAGTTTATTTAATAGGTTAAAAAAAAAAGAACCGTTTTTTTCGGGCATAAAGGCACTTAAACAGTCGTGACTCGTAAGCACAAGGTAACTTTCATAAAATTTATGCAATTTTCATCCATGGATAAAAGTTTAGCATCAACCAATGTGTTTTTAATTGTGGATTCAAGTGACATGAGTAAAGAACAAAAGCTAATGTTTTATTTTAAATTTAAATCTATGTTTTAATTTTTAATAATTATTTGAAAGTATATTTTAATTATTTATTGGTTAATATAATTTTGGTTTTTATTTTTTCCAATGAATTTTAAAAAATTAAAATTTATATTCAAAGATTATATCCTAGAAGAATATTAATATTATTTTTAAGTTTTATGAGGCAATTAAAGCAACTTTGTCTAAACGAATCATTCTGTTTAAACCCTTCTTAAAGAACACCCATCATAGTCACCTCAACAATTATGTGATTATTAAACACTCTAAGAACACTAAACATCATATTGTCTTGATTACACTAAAACCATGACATATGCTCCTCATTATTTGACTTATATTTTTAAGAGAAACCTTATGCATAGAAAAACATCCTAACAACTTTAATTGTGAATATATAAATTTAGTCAATCTCAGAAGTATATTATTCAATGTCTTCACCCTTAAATTAATAACTTATCAATTTATTATATTCTTTTATTTCATCTTTAAAATTTTCTAATTCCATTGATTTCCATCTTATTCTTATATATTTATATCATTACTTTCATATTTAATTATGTCTCTTTATTTTTCTTATTTCTATTATCAACCCTTTTACCTAAATATTATTAATCATCTTTCATTTCATATATTACTTTTATCTATCTAACTATACTAACTAGCACACTGTATATTACACTTTTAATTAATAAAATCTTAATATCATCCTTTTTTGAATAAAATTTAGATAGTCCAAATCTAATCACATTTTGGAAAATATCTAAAAATTGTTCCACCTACCACACCGGAATCCATTCCGGTCACAACATCATTAAATCCAACAAATTACTATCTTCCTCTTTTGAATAGGATTTACATGGTCCAAATCTAACTACATTTTGGGAAATATCTAAAGGTTGTTTTACCTACCACGCAGGAATCCATTCAGGCAACAACATCAAACCCAACCAATGGCCACAAAACAATCAAAGCCAACAAATGAGAGCCAAACACTCTCTTGAAAAGAGCGGTAGTCAATATGATATATATTAATATATCAATTATCCATTAGCTTTCATAAATATTTTATTAGAAGCCCATAAGCGTTTAGATTAACACGGTCGATATTCAGACCCACTACGCGCCGAGTGGTCTCAGCTATCACTTTTTGACAGGAATGCTCTAAGAATTTCTGAAAACATTGTTAGGATCAATGGTACTCTTTATCTTCACAAGTCTATCATAGTTATTCACAAAATATTTCTCACCCCATGACCTCCCTTCTTCAACGGTGTCTGTCCCATTGGGAGCTACACCCAAATCAAGATCCAGATAGTTCACATAAGCTGCTCTGGGAGAGTTGGAAACATAAGCAGCCATATACTGGTATAACCTTCGAATCCAAGCAATAGACTCTGCATCTTCGCTCGGATCATTCCATGTGATTTGATACTGTATCGAGTGCAAATTCCCTGCTCGATGAGGGAACAGTATCGCAGAGGGTAGTATTTAATCCATTATACCCCCAAGAGGATCGAAAAGAACATAAGAATTTCCAGGCAGCTCTTCCAGGAATTTCCATGCTCCATGCCATGCCGATGGCGGAATAGGGCTTTTGACAAAATCTGATTTCGATTTGAAGTAACCTTTTTTGGAATCGTATCTATTGCGTAACTCGGCCCTGTTTGTGTATGCAGTGTAGGATATGGATCCTATCCAGCTCGTCTCTTTACAGTCACTGGCGACCATGCCGATTTCCGGAAAGCTCTTATTAACTATGTCGAGGAGTTCACGGAGGGGTCCCAAATACATTCCATTGAAGGTCAGCTGAACATCCATCTGCCCCCCTTTTAATTGGGTACCCGATACAGTCATCCGGAGATACAGATCCTCCTCCAATGCCAGCGCGATCGACTCCCATTGTTGTACCAGCTTCGTCACTGCGTCTCACCCCATCCTATCCACGTTGAAGACCGTGATGACAGATGGGACTCTGACGAGCTTGATTCTCCATAAACCACAATACCCAGCTACCTCCGCCACCGCCTCTTAGAGCCCAGAACACGTCTTCTCCCATCTGCTATCTATTCAGAAGATTGCCTCTGGCATCAATGAACAGGGCATTGATTATATTATTGGCCGCGAGACCATACTTTCTGGTGAGTAAACCGAATCTCCCTCCGTTGAAATGGCCACCGGTCACCATAGTGGTGCAACTTCCCGCAGAGAATTCGTAGGTTGCATTGAAGTGTTTCGATGCACATCAGAACAAAACATAAATTAAATTCAAAACAGAGAAAAACACAATACTGTAAAATCCAAATTGCATGGCCATGCAACAAGACATAAGGCAAGCCAATGCAATGCATAGTATTGAAGAAAATGATGAGATGAAAGTGAGAAGGTGCTCTGTGAGATCTTACTAATCAGTGCTTTCCAAACACAGGGAAGAAGAACCGTGCTTGCCAAAAGCTAAGGAAGAAGAACAGCAACAACAACTGGGAAGGAAAACACAGTAAAAATATCTTCAAGAGTGACATAAAAGAATGGGAAAAAGCAGTAAAGCAACTCAACCGATATTTGGAAAAAGCAGTCACATTTCAAATCAACGGTTGCAAGTATCTCACCTGATCCAATGGAGTAGGGTAAAAATGTTGACGATTGTTGATGCATAGGAAGGCCTATCGCCTAATTATTAGGTAAATTGAATAAATATATTATTTTTATGGAAATTTAATATGAATTATGAAATATAAAAAATAATTTAAATTAAATTAAAAAATTTACTTTTAAATAAAATGACAATCTAACTACTATGGTAACTTTTTATCTAATTATTATTATAACTTCTTATTTAATGTCATTGTTCTTGGGAATATGGTTTATGATTCGTAATAAAAATTTGGATTTTTCCCTTGATATAGTGTACACAATTACATTTTGTCTGGTTTTTCTTATGACCATAATTAGATGTATAAATTGAAAGCTACCAATCACCTTGGGACTATCTTAATTGATGTCCATCAATTTCGCCCCAAAAGGTTCCTCTTTAGCACCTCCACCCTTTGACATGAGGCATGAGGTGGGTCAACTTCAAATTCCAATGTAAGGAAGCAAGAAATACGAAAATGGAGTAGTATAATGACCCAACACTTTTGACTCCCTAGCGATCCTATTTCGGGGTCCTCTTGCAACCTTAAATTTCTTTCCAATCGCCACCATATCAACTATATCACATCATCTCACGCTCCTCAACTCTATTACACCATCCCTTTCTTGATTTGGCTATCTCCAATTTCATATAAGCTAGAGTATCACAAACACTAATGTCGCAACCTTTCAAAACCATGACTCCTTACATGTGGCCAAATGAAATTTGAGATTGAACTTTCCTACATTCCACACCCCTACACCTTCTCCTACTCAATTGCTTCGAAATATTAGTCTGGTTTTCGAGTGTCAACAAGCCTACGACCTTCTCTACAAAGCCATTTATTCACTTGATGCCTAGTTCGTTGTTCCATTGCTGGCATCACATCTAACTAGAGGTTGTGAGTGGTGAGTTATTAACTAATTCTAAGCTAGGTAATGTAGATCTTAGCTAATTAGATAGATACATTTAATGTTTAACATAGATTTGGTGGTTCCCCACTCTTATTATTTAAATGTTTTCCATGACATCTTTTATTTGAATTCAATACATGTTTCATGATATGCAAGCCATAGATGAATATTCTAAGGCTATCGTTCGTGACCAAGATAAATCCTAAAAAGTATCATTCGAGTAGGCAAGAGTTAGTCCTTCCCTTTGCGCAACATAGGTTGAAAATTGTCAAAATAAATAGCCGACAAAGCAGTGTCTTGGTTGTTATGAAAATATGCAGTCTCAAAATGAATTAAAAATGTTTTTATGAATTTGAATCTCTTTAGTAATTGGACACATTATTCAAAATTTAACCTTAATTTTTAGGTTATCAGCATTAGCTCTTTGGTCTAAAGGAATACAATAAATAATTGCTATGAATTTTCTCCTAACCCAACTTTGCAACTTCTGAATGTCCTCGGCATACAAATTTTGGTTCTATGAATTTTTTTTGTCAAATAACTAAGTCTATATTTGAAAATAATTAAACCCTTCATTTTTTTATTCCCAACAACCTTGAAGGTCTCTCAAGAACACCATGACATTAGAGTCTAGTCATTACAGCCTGAGATACTTAATGACATTACGCCAATTTTAAATTTAAAAGGAGAGAAAAAATGCTCATAAATTTGGATCAATTCTTAGTCTTTAAGTTTGCCAAAATATGTGGTCCACATTAAACTAAAACATTTATTATGTTTTTCATGAACCACCTACTTATATCATGCATGGGCTTAAGAAGATCCCATTCAAATTATTTTTGTTTCCCTACTTTTCCCTTGCCTCTTTTCTAATGCATAATACCTAAATGAACCTATAGCAAATGATATCACATTATGAGAATACAAAGAGAAACACCTTCTTTAGCCAATTGATAAATCTCAAGAAAAAGAGTTCAATGGAAAAACACATTGAGGAATTTCAAAAATTGAATATAACGGAAAATGATATTCGAGAGAAGAAGAGGATTGATGTCTCCATAGGGACTTTAAAGGATAACATTCAACATGAGGTTTGTCTTTGGGAACCTGATTCATTGGAGAAGGCATTCAGGTTGGCAAGAAAAGTGGAAAGCAAAATTATTGCCAACAAGGAATTCTACCCCTCACAACTGTAAAGATGGAAGTGTTGTTTCTCCTGGCCTTACACAACCTACAAGGTTGACACCACAAAAATTGGAAGAAAAATAAGCAAAAGGACTTTGTTACAATTGTGATAACAAATACATTAAAGGTCATAAGTGTGTTGAGAAGAAATTATTTTACATTGATTGTGAAGAGGAGGAAGAAAAGGATCAAGAAACGTCAAAAGAAGAGGATATACACCAAGAACCAACCCCATAGAAAGAAGAAATGAATCCAACCATATATTGTAAAGCATTGGCGAAAATTACCACTCCTAAAACTCTCAAGATAGAAGGATATATGAAGAAGAAAAATGTTCAAGAAGTGAAAGATCACATCGACAAAGAATAAATGGATCTTACCATATCTTGAAATGCATTGGATGAAATCACCACTCCTCAAACTACCAAGATAGAAGGACATATCAAGAAGAAAAATGTTCAAGAAGTGAAATATCACATCAAGCATCAAGAAATGAATCTAACCATATCTTGTAATGCATTGGAAGAAATTACCACTCCTCAAACTCTCAAGATAGAAGCAGATATCATGAATAAAAAGATTCAAGCAGTGAAATATCACATCGAGCATCAACAACAAGTTCTCCAACTTTTAAAGGATAATTCCACTTTGGTGCAGAATCGAATGAAACAACAGGTAGATCAACATCACAGTGAAATAAGTTTTGATGTAGGTGATTTGGTATTTTTACGGCTACATCTCAAGCAAGCTATTTATGAGAAGGAAATGTTGGAAATACTACATGCACTTAAGAAGTGGCAACCTTACCTCATGGGAAGACATTTGAAGGTAAAAATGGACCATGATAGTTTTAAATACTTTTTAGAACAAAGATTATCTTTACAAGAATAGAAAACATGGGTCACAAATATGTTGGGTTATGAATTTGAAATCATATACAAAAATGGGAAGAAAAATGTTTATGCAGGTGCACTCTCAAAAAACGATGAGGATGTGGAAGCATTGTTTTGTGCTATTTCTATTATCCAACTAGATTGGATAAAAAAATCAAGGGATGAATGGAAGGAGGACGAAGAAGTGTGGCCACTCATTCAAATGTTGCAAATGGTCCCAGTTCAAACAATATTGCCAGAATTGACGAGGAAGGAAAAATCATATTGGAACTTGGAGCAGTCACAGAAAGAGGAACTCGACAGCTACGAAATCGATCAATTTCAGAATATTTCATCAAGTGCAAGAACTTACCCACTGAATATTCCACATGGGAGGATAAGAATTTCACACAGAAGCATCAAGAACTACTCAAGCATTGAGGACAACACGTTTTGAAAGAGAGGAGCACCTTAGGTCCCTATACTACTAGTGTAACCCCTTATTGTTATTAGTACAACCTCCTTATTATATTGTTGTGCGCTGTAGAAGCCCACTATTGTTATTAATGTGCCCTTAAATTATTATTGTTATCTGGGCTCTAATTAGATTATGACCCCTTAGACTCCTATATATAGAAAGGATGTCTTGTTATTTGTATCATCCAAGAATTGTTCATTTGTATAATGTAAAGGAGGCTTCCCCCTCAAAGAGGCTTATTTCTAAGGTGTTTATCTATCTTTTCTATCCTTCAGTGAGCTAGTTTCCTAACACTGGCATCAGATAATAGATGGTAGAAAAATATTGTGTGACAACAATGTTATCTCTTCGATGCATCCTTTGGTTGGTATGGATAATCAAGTCTGATGTATTAACGTTAGATAAGCGATGCTATATTAAATTAGTTGGACACAATTTTATATTTTAGTTGTGTCGTTGCATTGGTGTGGAGTTGCAACCTAGACAATTTAGTGTCAAAAATTCGATGAAAAAACAATTTTGTTTGAAGGGAGTGTTGTATGTCTTACACATTGTTTCATCTTCCTTCATTGACTATCTTATGATTGTCCCATCAGGTAAGATTCAGATATGTGTTTTCTTCGATGTAACATTAGATATTCGATGGGTATATGTGCATTAAAATATATATACTTCGATGACTTTACGTGAGGTTTTATTTCTTTCTTTATGGCTCCATCATATTCATTCCAAAAGTGAAAGGCAAACACCTCTATTCAAGAATTCAACCACTATGATCAATAATCCATAAATCAAAATTACTAACAAGACATAGAAATATGGGTAGGTTTGACCTACGTTGACAATGGCTTGAGGTGGAAGTTTGACCGCATGTTCAAACTTATATTTGACCATTTTTTACCACTCAAAAGTTGACTATTTTGTTGTTGTTTGACTGTTAGGAAAGACTAAGTTCCTCTCTCCTTTGACCAAGCTATTTTGGAAGAGTTTGACTCGCTTATAACTTTCTGGTTAGGACATACTTTGATTGTTATTGAATGAGGGAAAATTGTACACTTTGGTTGGACCATTTATTTGCCTATGTGTACTGGTATTGGATCATCAAATTGGTAAGTCAATTTGACTATTGACTTTGACTTTGTATCATTATACTCTTTTGGATTTCTCTCTCTCTGAACATTTGATATTATCCAAATAAAGATATGTGGGTTTCCTCCTTGTGGGTTTTTGCGTGGGCATCAAGCCTAAATATTAGTGTCCTATTGTCATGGATTGTCTTCTCCATTTGTGTTTATTTTTTTATTTTTTCAGTTGCTCTTAATGTGTTAATAGTTTATGTGATTTCTATTAGAAATTAAATGAAATTGTAATTGGGTTAATATGGGACATTGAAGTAATTGTTATAAGTAAAGAACATGTGGAATAAAATTGAGATAGTATCAGATCCCAAGTGAGGACAAACCCAAGAAATATAACAAAAGAAATCACCAAGGAATTTGTTGTCAAATGGTTTCCACTTCAAGTATTGGACTATCTGGTCATATTTTGGAAACTGTTGCTTCAATTATTATGAAGAGAAGGTATCTAAATCTTCAATGTAGAGAGAGAGTAAGCAGGCCATCTAGGAACAAAATCCTAGAAGGAGAAACATTTGAATTTTGGAAGCCCTAATCAGTGATTAGGTCACAATCTTGTGGATGAAAAGAAAGAACCCATGAACTCCATGTTAAAGAGTTGAGGAGATAGTTTAATAGCCCATAAAATGCCAGTCATCTTATAAAAAATAATATAGTTCTAATATGATTTATGAGATATAAATATACTCCTTGAAGTGATCAATTTTTTTAGAAGATATAAATTCTATATGGATGTTCAGTATCCATCTCAAAGTATTAACAAAAAAAATAATGTATCTCATTGTTTAAAAAGTTCTTTAAATGTTTGAATTCTAAGCCACCTTAGAAATTTAATTCAAGGATCCAAATTAATAAAAGGCCTTATAGGCCTAGTTAGGAGTTTCATAGTGAAGCCATAAAGGGAGTCAGATATTCCTTAGTTCTGGGCATAAAACAAATTTGAAAGTTTTGATTAATAGCATTAGTAATTTTGAGAAAGGGTTCTAGTGCTATTGTCCTGTACATATAAAATATCTAGCCTTCTTTCCAAACAGACACCTATCCATGTAAAATTCTAAAGTTTTTGTAAACAAGAAAATCTTCTTAGTCCAATGAGAAAATATTTTGGCAATAAAAAAGGATAAAGTAACTATGAATATCCTTGAAAGTCTGGTGGAAGGATAAAAGAGTGCTTATAGTGACCTTAATTAGGGTATGTTTTACAATCTTGTGTGGTGCCATAAAAGACAAGAAGTAGAATTTTTATAAGGCCATATATATATTTTTTACATTCGAGCTTCAAAAGACAAAATAAAAGAGCTTACATATGGAGCATATTAAGTAATTTATATAAATTATTATTCTTATTATCCAATTTTAATGTCACGACCAAGCTACACACCACATTTGTATATGAGACCCTCTTGTTTGTGGGACAAGGGACCCACCTTCACCTAGTCATTTGATTTCTAAATATATAAAAGCATACATACTCTATCCCCCTATGGTTTTGAACATATGACCTCTTAGGAGGAAACACATGCTCTTGACCATTATGACCACTCAAAGAACAAGTGAATATCCCTTCTTTAGTGATGTTCACCTAAGAATGGTAGAACGAGTTGATTGGAGGTACATTAGCACTATCTTACCAGAACACTCATCAAGGTATATTTTGTAGTTTTGAATGTTTTTAAAGGGACCAAGAACCTATGGGGAGAAGAGATAGTCATAAGGAACTCATATATACTATTATGCCAAGTTTGAATAGTCCCATTGAAGCTGAATTTGGAGAGAGAACAATCTTGTGAATTAGTTATGAGTATAAGAGGGTTCTCTTGCATCGATATATTTATTTCAAAGTTTGAGCTCACATATCATTGTTTTTGAAATACCTAACTAAGGATTCATCTCAAGTTCCTTCAGATAAATTTTGAGGACAAAGGTAGTAAGAAGATTCTCTTGCAAAGAAGATGGTGACAAACTACAAACATCTAGTAGCAGACGTAATCATGTCTCTTAGGTTGAGAAAGATAAATATCCTTCAATGACATCAAACTTGTTTTTGGGTGCAGAAGATATTTGAAAAGGAACAATATAAGACATCCCTAAAGTCCTATAGTCGTCTCTCATATAAGAGAAGAATAATAGTTGTATTATTTAAAGTAAGCTTGAAGCAAGGAATGTTTGTCCAGAAGTAACAATACGCACTTCATTGGCAAGAGAAGTATGTAAGAAAGATGTCTTGAAAAAAATGTAACACCCTTTGAGTTTGGCATCTTGGATAAGGGTTTTAGTAGCCTTGAGGTATTTATTATTGAAGACAAACAGGAAGACAAGCATGGAACCTTGTTGTAGGTCTTGTAGAATCCCTTATGATGATTAAGGACAAAGATATGGAAACCTTGAGGTAAGCATAATATATTTTGTTTTCATCAAATGCTATAGAATCGTATTTTGTTAATCCCCTCATAAAAACACTTCTTCTTGATTTCTAAGGCTTGTGGAGAATCAAACATATGATTAATGAGGATGATGATTTGATTTATATCTAGATATAGGGTTTGTATTTAGGAATCATAACACCTCCTCCCATATCTACCAACTTTGGTTGAATTACTTGAGATAAACATGAGCTAAGGGATACTATAAAAATACTCGACCCCTGTATGACCTTAAGGAAATGGAGTCGACAAACCAAGACCTTACTGACTTACATCATGTTCTATAGGATCCCCAGGAACTAACCAACCATTGTAGGTGTCCAAACCACGAGATAGAATTATTTCTTAGTGAGATAGACCCCAGTTGCTCCCATGACAAATCCCCCAAGTGACCGTAACCCTCTAGTCACTACCAAAGGCATGCTTCAAAAGGACTATAGTCTCTTTTAGAAATTTTTGTGCCAATGAATGCGAGATTTAAGCCACTTTTTGAAGGCTAGGATCCAATCTTCCTCCCAAAACCTAATGAAATTTCCATAAAAGATAAATATCATGATGACAAAGATTTGAACTCAAAACTTGATCAAGGATTCACTCTAGCCCATCCTAACCATGAGAATCATTTCGTCAAACAAATGATGAACATGCAACCTATAGGTCATGAATGTGTATCTGAACATAGAGATCTGAAACCAAGGATAATTTTAGGGGCGAATGTTCGCCCTTTGGTGAAATTAAGGGGTTTTAAATTTTTAGTGGGCGAATATCTTGTATCATAGTACATTTTTACAAATCACCTCAAATAGCCCACGTTATTTTAAGGGAGAGGGTAAAAAAGGTAAATTTAGCCCTTGAAATTAGGAGTTACAACCTTCCATTCACCCATTTTCAAGAATAGGTTTTATTTAAGTCAATCCTATGGGTCAAATACCATATTTATAAAAGAGATATGGTAAATTAAAAAAAATATAAATAAATGAGAGGTATGGTAAATAAATAAA